>JAHZMW010001995.1:0-10056 GCA_027743745.1 Alloscopus bannaensis | reverse complement strand
TTTAATACGAAGAGCTTTAAATTTTTTGTGCTTTACTTGAACACAGAGTGGATATGGTTGGGAAGAGGAGGAACGCGAAAAAAAAGTGAAATTGTGTTGTTTTGTGTTTGTTAAAACAAGCCAAAAAGCTCAGAGAGAGAGAGAGAGAACTGCTGAAGAAAAAAAAACGGCTTACACAAAGAATTTCCTTGTGTTCAATTCGACGTTTGCTTCTTTTTGCTAAGTCGCATTTATACAAAGAAATATCACAATCATCACCACTATCATCCTTGCACGCTCAAGATAAACACAAGGGCAAGTAGGAAAGACACCGAAGAGGAGGACGATAATAAGAACTAGAGAGGTTTATAAAAAAGAGTAAGAAACAGGAAGAAATGAAGAGGAACGTTAAGAAAAGAAGAAGTAAGACAATGCCGATGGAAGTGGGAAAAACTAAGCAGCAAGGGGCAAAGACATTATATTAAGCATGAGATGAGTACATACAACTCGGAATTTTTGTATGAATTACTACATTTTCGTTTCCTCTGTAAAAAGAAATGTAGGAAGAAAAGAGTGGTGTTCATTTTTTATACATGTATTATTATATCTCTGAAATGGCAGGAGCGGGCGACATTCTTTTTTCATCATAAAAAATAGCAGCACAGGACAGAGAGACGAAGTGCATTATAAAGAGGAGCGGAGACAATATATGAATGCACGCATGCCGAGAATAAATAAAAAGAAGCTTGTGCCCTCTCGCTGCCTTCGTTTTAGACATATTGGTGTTCCTCTCTTAGTGTCTCATAATAACGGGAAAAAACGCTTGATGATGATGATAGTGGTGTGTAGTGTTGCAGAGTGGAGGAAGTAGCTTTTTCAAAGATTCTCTTTCTCATTAAGCCAGGCATGGAGGATTTATAGTGTCTCTCCGAGGGTAAATTGGGTAAAGAGCTCGAGATTCCGGGATTTACTCAAAAGAGAACAAGAATTTAATACTGTCTTCCTTTAGTCACGGTTTCATATACACTTTTTTGACGATAGGGGACTCGTAAGAGTTTGGACTCATCCCGAAATGAGGATAAGGCCACTACAAAAGACGCTAAATACTCAAATACTCTTTCTCTCTCTCTTATACTTTATGCTCAGTCATAAGTTTTTGAAGCTGGTATATCTAAAGATCTAGTATGTATAAGGCTTAGACAAACATATGCAGAGACTACACACACACACACACATAAAGTTGTTTTCTCATCATCTTCATTCACTTTTTTTCGCCCGTTGTTTTTACTTGCCCGTTTTCCAGCCATTTTATGCCGTCACTTCCCTCTCGCTTGCTCAAACACACACACACACAGTGCAAATTGGCAGAAAGGAAGATGTAGCTAGCGTAAAGTATATCCAAATATGACAAGGAGATGGAGGCTTATGTAAAGTAGTGTGTTATATGTATTGTTCTGTGAGTACTCCAGAGGGACAAGTTGAGAGGTGGAGATCAAAACGGTTGTGTTGCATTTCTAGGAGGCAAGAGTTGGACTAGTTGGAGTGAGTGATCCTCGTGTGTTGTAGCAAGGAGCAGTACGAGCTGCTACAAATTATGCCCCTCTAACTTTTGCGTAGGCTTGACTTTGTTCCCATTTCGGGGGTAATACTTCATAAGAGAGATCTTGACGGAATTAGATATGGCTTTGGGAAGGGTTAATTTCTTCTGCATACATCACTTCAGCTAGAAGCTAGAAAAAGAGAGAACAAAGGAAAAGTGAAATCTTTTTAAAAATTTAGACAGGCTTGCGTTGTGTCCGTGTCATGTTGGTGTACATCGTGTAGCGTTTTGTTGGAGCATAGTGGAAACGTTGTTCGTTTGTTGTTTGGCATTTTCCTTTTGGAAAAATTCACTGTCTTTTCCAGAGGATTATAGGAATAATATATGGTAGTATGTTGTAGGAAGAATAAGCATGTAGCTGATGCAATTATCCACACAAGAGCAGAAGGAAAAGGAAGACGATCAAGTACCTATTACATGATCATGTCTGAGTTTTCGCCAAATGTTGCCACACACACTGACTAAGTATCGAATTAAATTGCGCCAAAGTGTGGGGGATACACGTGAGGTGAAATATTAGAGAGAATTAAGATACCCGATCGTCATCAATTTACCATATGAAGCCACATTTTGGCTGCTGCTCAGCAATTCCTCGAACACACAAGAAAACACAAGCGAAAATAAAGGATTGCCTTTCTTAGAGAATGTTACACTTATTATTTTCTCGTAGGAATCCCATTATTTAAATCCAAATTTATTGAAATCACAGCGAAACTGATCAGATTGCGATGCTCACACGAAGGGAAACTACTGCGCAAACACACAGCAGAAACCGTATTGCTTCACCAATGAATACATTTCGTCTAAAGATGATTATCCACAAAGCCTACAGCTGCATAACATTGCTTTTCCAACTCGACTTTCTCAAACAGGGCAACCCAATACTGTTTTTAACGAGCGAAGCATGTAACACTCTAGAAGTACTTACAAATTGGAAAACAGATCAATTTACAGGTAAAATAGATTGATGATGGTGGGTAATTGCAACCACAGTTTGCATAACTTTGGTAAGATATTTTCGTTCAAAGCTTCTGTTAGTATAAATGCTAACGATGAAGCGCTGTTGCAACCTGGAAATTCGTGAACCTTTAAACGTACATTTTGTAATGCACTGGAAGCACGTTCCTGGAATTCATCTTGTAGCTAAAATATCGGCGTGCTTCATATTGGAACACAAAATCATGGTGAATCTCATTAAATCACAAACAATATTCTAAAAAATGGAAAGGAAACTTAATGAAACCTCTTCTGGTCATCATGATTTCACGAAGCTTTCACCATCCACAACTGCCCATCCAGGACATGGCTAACAAAGATAAAGGACGAGATCTCTCGTTGTTGCAAGATCCCCAGCAATTTTCAACTACTAATGAGAAACTGTAGTGGTCCGCTGCTCAACGTGGCTTCACGTGTGAGTCCACTGAAATAATGTGAGGTACATGTGAATCTCAATATTTACCTGGGCTCATTAAGCTCCCGATCTACAAGCGACCATACGTGAGCTCTTCAAAACCAATCGAAACCATTGCGTAGATGAAACTATGCTCGTGACGAGGCAACGTCCAGTTGAATCTGTGCACATAAAAAGACCTATCCAGGTTTGTAACCCTATCAGTTTACTTTACCTTCCGCTTTCTTAAATCTAATATTGAGATTTTTTTCACCGAAAGTCTCCTCTGCTTCGCAGGAAAAGATCATTTCAACGAGGCATTTTCTTGGGAAGTATTTCACAAATGGTTTTTATGCCCACTTCTTTTCTTCCATCAGCAAATTTTCATTACTCTCGCATTCGACTCGACAGGAGAAACTCGACTCTTTGTTTCAATTTGGCGAGTGGTTCGAAGAAAAACTTTTCTTAATTCATCAGACATTCGGTCTTTTCAAGATCGAGGCACTTGCCCAGATGTGCGCACACGTTTTCTTGTCTTGGTACACTTGAAGACTCTAATAAGACCAAATGCGCGCTCGCCAACAACAAGTTGGCAGAGCTAGCGATTTTTTTTATCAATGCAACAAGGTAAAATGGAAGCGAGAATGTAATTGATTTGTTAAAGAAAGCAGTGTCGCTTGGAATGGGAGTTTGTGCTTGTGTGTCTCGCCAATAATTTGAGTGGTGCTAATGAAGAAGAGGAAGTTACTATTAGTCAATTTGCGTTTTAGCCATGCTGACACTTGTCTCCATTTCGCTCGAGCTGTGAGCGAACGGAAAGTGTGGGCGATACTCAATGAGTTGGGAACAATAAAAGAAACCGTATATCACGTCTGTTGACAAAAGGCACGCCTTTATCCCCATCAAACCTTTGAGCGTAATATTTTTATTGCAGTGTATATAAGCCAATGTCTTAGTCGTGACTCACGCAGTCACTCATCCGAGACACTTGAGTTTATGGCTGGATCAATCTAATATCATTTGAATTGAGGAAACGAGTTGGGAATGTTGGCGTGCGGCATAGTGAAATATATATTTTCCCTGTCTTTTTTTCTGGATTGGATGTATCGCCGGCCTGTGAAGCAATCATAGCACAACACTAGAAAAGAATATATTGATCTTGAAGTGCCGCCGATGGTGCAACTGATCTGTGCTCCGTCTTCGTTTGAATCCCATTCAAAGCTCACTCTTTGATCTTGCAATTTTACTTTGGTGTGAAAACTTTCTCTGGAAACGGAGCCACTCACAGAGTTGATATACGCCGGAGCGGGTATGAAAGGAAGTCATCTTCAAAGATTATAGCACACAACATGACAAAATGACAGCTATTTCAGGAAACCATCAGTCATTTCAATTCCTCTGATGCAAACTCACACATGACACATGTACATTGCGCGTTATACAGCAATCGTATTCAATCCGGGTCGTTTGATGGTTTTCTTCAGCAATTGAGCAAACGATCTTGCTTGGTATTGAGTATTTGTTCTTCGTACTTGCATCGGTAGTTGTTCTTGCAGATTGAGCATATCGACTAAACAATATTAGATAGTTTATCAATTCGCGTTCTGTAATACATTTTTAAAGAAGACATGTTTTGTTTGGTTGTATCATCCAACTCAACAAATTCCAATACTAAACATGATTTAAGGAATTGCTATAATACCAACGATTTTCAATAAAGTGTTGCATAATATGGACGACTGTGGAAAAATTGTGTTTTTGTACACAATCCGAAGGCAAAAACTTTATATTTATGAATATAATTTAAAAAGCCAGCCACAAAAGTCAAGAAAATCTTTGCAAAAATGTATTGAGTATGTAGATAAGAGCCAGCATCATGTTTCCGTCAGTGTTCCTCACTTTTTTCTAGGAAAACTCATCCATTTCCGCTAATGTCAAGAGTCCAAGTGAGCACACTCCTCTTTCCAACGACACCGGGGAAATCATGCACTCATAAAAGGTTGTACAGTTGTAGTAATATCCCCATAACTTTAGCTTGCACCTTGTTTTTTGCATATGTGCTGAAAAGACTGGGAAAGGAGGAAATTTTGGTGAAAATTTTTGTTACTTAATGTGCTCCTTCTAGAAAGTGAAAGCATGTTTGCACCCGTAAACATTATATGCACACCATGGAAGAAGCAGTAAAGAGGAGGGGAATAAAAGAGAGTGAGAGGAGAAGCAAAAAGCAAGAGATCATGTCAAGCTAAACGTGGCTAAGATTGATAACCTGGAGAAAGCAACAGGAGATTACATTTTTTCGCTTTCACTCATATTTCTCACTACTCCCTCGCTCTCTCTCTCTCCGGCTTGGTGTGAACAGAGAGAAAACCAAGTCAGGAAATGCAATTCAGTGGTGAGCATGTATTTGTGAGGGAGTCCACACATATTAGTACACACATACACACGCCTACAAGAACATTTATACCTTAAACAGATGCACACCGTAATAAAAAGAAAGGGAAAATAGGAAAAGTTTCTTTTTCCTCCAGGATCCGTGCAGTAATGTGCGTGCAGGCAAAATTATTACAAGAAAATGCCTGCTCACTAGAGAAAGCAAGGGGAAAGCACTGATAAGAGAAGGAGAAAGTGAGACAGAAGGAAAACGCGCGTTTGCGGCCACATACACTTGTACCGACGAAGGCACAACTGGCACTCACAAATGTAAGAATCGTAACGAGTGGGGCGTTTCAAGGCGTTCATAATATTATTATATTCTTGAGTACCTCTGGGCCATTTTCTCCTGATAAGAATAAATGTAGCCTGAACTACGATACTCATATTACATAATAGATACGCGAACAGCACACTTGTACTCGCACATTTTTTATAGGGAAAGGCATATCTCTGGGAATACAATAAAAGAGAGGAAAATGGATGGACAGTGAATCAGTTGAAGCTTTCATATTTCTTTTTATTCCCTTTCAGAACATGGTTTCATCGGTATTCAACAATTCAATGTTTCTCTCCTCTCTCTGACTCTCCTGCCTCTGCGGTTAGACTCAAACATATTTTTTCTTCTTAGACAAAACCCCCGAGGCATTTGAAACTTGAGAATAAGTTATGTTTAAAAAGATCAAACGTTTTTCTCTTTCTCTCTATCTCTCTCATGCATTAAGCTTGAATCAGTCTGTATAGTTTCGTGGCTTTATTGCCATTTTATACGGAGGGAAAGTAGAGAACAAGACAGAAAAAAATCTTTGCTCAGAAAAAACTCACATCACTTTCCTCTACCTCATATTCCATCAATTTATTATTGGCAACAATAAAAATCGTTTTTCCTTGTCTATTTTTTCGAAATCCACAAGGAAATACATAAATCCTCCCTGAGTCTCTGCGGTTAGACTCAAACATATTTTTTCTTCTTAGACAAAACCCCCGAGGCATTTGAAACTTGAGAATAAGTTATGTTTAAAAAGATCAAACGTTTTTTTCTCTCTCTCTACCTCTCTCATGCATTAAGCTTGAATCAGTCGGTATAGTTTTGTGGGTTTTATTGCCATTTTATACGGAGGGAAAGTAGAGAACAAAACAGAAAAAATCTTTGCTCAGAAAAAACTCACATCACTTTCCTTTACCTCATATTCCATCAATTTATTATTGGCAACAATAAAAATCGTTTTTCCTTGTCTATTTTTTCGAAATCCACAAGGAAATACATAAATCCTCCCTGAGCGCGCTGGTCTTCCCTTTTCTTTCCTCACCTTGAGTCCTCCTATGATCAAATATATTAGAATACTTTTTTTCTTGGAAGCAATGAAAACGCTAAGAAAAAAAATCCATTTTCCCCTTTCTCTCCCACTCTGTCTTCACACAGTCTTCTTGTACAAGCTCAAGTGTTATTAAATCAGAAAGTGACTATTTGCCTTTTCCTTCTCACTCTCTCTCTCACTTGGCCACGTTTCTCATCGATGATGATGAAGTGAAATAAGGCGTCATCGCGGCTTCATGCATTTTTACCACCTTTCTCCTTTCTCACACTCTCACTTTCTCCTCTTGAGAAAAGCGTTGAATACTTGACTAAAAAAGCTTATGTATATCAACACATACCCCCAAGTTTTACGTGGGCTCTCAAAGGTATGCATTGCATTTTCAGGTTTTTTCTTCCTCTCTCTCTCCTCTTGACAGGGGAAAAAGAGAAAAAATTCTCGTCACATTTTCCTTGTAATAATACCAACTACGCGATAGCACTCTTTGAAAGAAAGTCTCTGTGTGTGTCTGTGTATATGTCTAGAGATACGAGAGAGGGTATCATAAGGGGCACACATGAATGCAACAGCATTTTGTAACCTAAGCTTTCACCTTCCTTCTATTACACGACGTCGTCTATATGAGTATACCTTCGTTTTTCGTCTTCTTCAGCTAAAGGGAAAGCTATGTGAAAACCACATCACATCATCATTCTCTCTCACACCAAACGACAAGAGAAACACAGAGTGAACTCTCTGCCATGCTATTTTGGTTTGTCGGTTATTCGTTTTGCTGCTCTTGCTACTTTCCCTGCCTCATCTCTCCTCCGCTGTATATACACCGTCGAAAGAGAAAGGAAATGAAACGAAGCAAGAGTGAAAGTGCCAAAAGGTGTACCCCACATTACAAGAGAGACGTATAGAATGTAAAAAATATTCGTATAGGATTACCAATGTTATTTTTGGAAATTACGGTGGCACATACCCATTCTCTCTCACACCTCAGCAAACGCTCATACATAAATACACGTGAGCTTAGTACAGGGACGACGTAAGATTGCGCAGGTTTATTCGGAGGAAATATTAAGTCCTATATTTTCCCATCACCGCCATTAATATTATTGCATTTTCGATATTATAATCCTCGTTTTCTCTTTTTCAGTGAAAGGAAGTGTGTGCAGACACAGAGCGAAAGCTCAATACAATGACTCTCCGGGTTGATATGTGAGTGTGTAGATCGCTCAAAGACTATCTCTCCCGACCAATAATCCTTGCCTAATATTTCCTTCTCCTCGGGCGAAAATTGTTTTTGAAAAAATTGGAAGAAAAGCGGTGCCGTTACAAAACGAGTGGTTTCTTCAGGGTATCACAAAGGAGCGAATATAATAATAATGCCTGTGTGTACATGCTTCTCCGAAAATCGGTAGAGTTTAATACAATTTTTTTGACGTTATCATATATTCGCCCTCTTTTCTTGAGCAAAATTTTTTGTGCCCTTTTCATTGGCTAAGGTGATCTTATTGGAGAAAACGGAGAGTCGTTGAGGAGTATGGTACATGGATATATGTGTGCCAACGTATAGTCGTCGCTTCCACTTTTTTTATCATCAGGAGAGAAGCGATTTCGGCTTATTGGTTGCGACACAGGAGTAATATTGCCTAGGTGTGCACATCAGTGGGTCTTTAGTTGGATCTTCGTGTGTTATTGCTTTTGGTTTAAACATAAATTGCTCCCACACTCGCAAATCGCACTGTTCCAGGAACGTGGAGTTGGAGAGCAAGGATAACTGAATATTGAATATAATATCCAGTTGAATCTTCAAGTAGTCTTTTGTGTGTTTTTTTTTGCTTTTCATTACATTTTCAAAACGTTTGCCATTTCAAAATGCGTCGAAATCTTTGTCACAGTTATCTTCGTGCGTGGAATATGAAACGTTACATGAAACTACACTCTGAAATAGCTTCATAATAATATACCCAATGCTTCATAATTGGTTTGATAAAAACTTTGGTAGCAACATTTACACGAAGTGTACACAACACAAACTCTTGTCCTCTTTCACCAGTAGTCTATTCAGAATTTTGTCTACAGGGACAAACTCACCAGCCTTGATACGTACTTGTCTAAAATGAGAAGATATATGAGCGAGAGCACATCTAAAAATAAAATGGTGAGCAAAGAGGGAAAAGGACAAATGTAGGGATAACCTGTTACTCTCTCTTTCCTCGCAGCTCCGAACATGCTTGTCGACGTGAGCATTCTTTTCTCCTTCAACTTTCACCAACCAATACTTTCTCTAAAAGACGATGTGTGTGTGCAAAGAAAGCGGTCTTCCTCAATATGAGTGTTTTCTGCTCTCTTGCTCTCTCTCTCTCTGTGGACAAGAGCAAGTTTGTGCTAACCATTGAAACGTGAACTGGTGAACTATTTTCCCAGTGGTAAAGCAAAAATGGACGATGACATAAGATATTTCCATGCACTTAGACAAATGTAATGTAGCTGTTATTCTTTAGTCATGAAATAACATACATTTTTTTGCTCCGGACAAAAGTGGGCGATGTAGAACACGATGGTTGTGCAAATATGTATAAAGATGTGTATACATTCAGTGAGAGCGAGATGGATTTCTCCGTTTTTCATAATGTTAGGACTGAAAGTGTTTCTTTTGTGTTAGCATTTTTAAACAATGGGGGAAAGTAACTTGATCAAAAACTTGGTAGAGTTTATTAGTGACATAGTGTTACATGATTGCATTTGCAAGTCGTCAGATTGGTAGTTTTATTCGTTTTAATTTGACGTGCTCCATATAAAAATGAATTTGCATTTTGTTAAAAATTCATGCGTCACACACAAGCGCAAAAAGACAATTTTACACACGTAAATTACACATTATAATGGACAAAACGCATTATTTTATTCAGTCATTAGCGAAAAATCAAAGGTGAAAGTAAAAAAGAAAGCAAATGACGGAGAGAAAATATTTTTTGCATCATCATCAAGACGTGGCTTAACTGCGTAGATACTCCATTGTACTGCTACCACCATGTCTGAGCAAAGGTGGTCAGTTTAGCAAGCGTACTGTTTTTCGAGTTCGACTAAAATTAATGAAAGGGCGTATCTGCTTCAGACGACAGTTTATAGGAAATGCTAACTTGCCATACAAGCACATATAAATTCTCTTGCTTTAATCGGGTTACTTTCCCCATCCCTTGAAATTACAGGTTTCTCCTTTTTTTGCCGAAACTCAAACCTGATTTGCAGACATTTGCATGTTACCCTCTGAATGAGAGAAAACGGACGCGTAGAAAATTTGTGTGATGAGAAGACTGTATATTTGGATGGTAAAGGAATGGAATTGTGAA
>JAHZMW010001994.1:0-37123 GCA_027743745.1 Alloscopus bannaensis | reverse complement strand
GAGACCTTCGTGAAGCAGCCCCTCTCATGGTGCTCATTGCTCATACTGAAGTGAAGCAGGAATGTATTTTGTATGTAGGTCATAGGTAGGTATGTAAAGTATTCATGGCTTTAGCTCATACAAAGTGTTCATCAGTCTGAGTGTTTTTTTATAAATTTGTGGACTATGCATACCTATATTATGTACAAATAAAATATATCTTAGAAGCTATTTTGGAACATTTAATTTACTAGCGCATGCTAAATTTTCGAATTTAATTTAATTCCTTGGGAGTTCGTAATATGACTTAATGGTCAACGTTATGAAATCAATTAAAGTCATGGAATGTGTATACAATATAACAGGAAAGTCAATATATTGATTTGTATATATGAACAAATAAGACTAACCCGCAAGTTTGTAGGCAAAATGTATGTGAAAAATAAATTTGACATCAAATCCAAATAAAAATGAGAATCGGTAAAATTTCGTGCATTAGTATGCATGATCAAATTATTGACAGTTTGACGTTTGATAATTCTCCTTAAGTTCCTGACCTGACGTTCTTATCTTGGAAGGTTTGAAACGTGGAGATTTGCTTATCAATGATACGGAGGATGATAATATGGGTTAATTAAATTGAAACGGGCAGATGCCACTGAAAATGACATTCCTTGCAGCAATAGAAATGGCGATGGCTGTTTCAGACTTGTAGAGCTTCCGACTTCCAGTTGACAATTACCTTTAGAAAATGTCATCGAGCCGTGTCCTGGACCATAAACTCCCTGTTCGTCATTGGTTTCCAACACTGGACGGGTAATGTTTTGTGTCCAGTGAGTCGCATTGAGGGGATCACTCTGGCTGTAGTTGTCCAAGTACATCATTCCCATACAGTAGCTCCTGTTTTGATAAGCATTCGCTGAAAACACTATGATAAGTCTGTCATCGTTCCAAAGGTACTGTGGAGCTTCTAGAACGGTGCCTTCCCAAGTCAATGTTCGTGTTCTTAGGAGTACTCGAGGACCTGACAGTTGCGTAGGACTGCTCATTGGAGCTATGTAAAGGTTGGTGGGGTTGTCGATTCCATCTCGGTCACAACCAGACCACATCATATACATCCGACCATCTCCGTTTTGAATTATGGTTCCGTCAATCTGGTAATAGTCCTCCGTGGGTGGCACCAAGCTACTCAGTTGAAAATCACAGCATTTTGTTGTAAAATTGTATTGTTGCAATTTTAACCTTAATTTTGCAATGTAACTAGTGTGTACCGTATTTTCTCCGTGTAATTTGTGAACGGAGTATCCATCTCCAGTGCTTTGATGACCCACAGTCGTTGAGTCGGAATTGGACCAGTTCCCAACGTAAAGTAGATGTGAAAGTAGCCATCAAAGAAATGTATCTCTGGAGCCCATGGATTTTGCTCCTCTCCAGACGTGTGCCATACCTCCATTGCTTGCACGGGAGTTCTCCAGTCGGTTAACTTGTCGTTTTTGAGAACAGTGATCCCGTCCCCAACTCGCAGAACGAAGTAGTAAAAACCATCGGTGTGGAGGTAGATGTAAGGGTCTGGGGCTGGTCCATCTCTTATGGGATTATAGTAGGTTGCTTTTGGACTCACTGAGTTGCCGCTGCCCACGGAAGCAGCATAAGAAAAATTAAAGCTTAAAGCTACCCCCAAAAGTAGCGAAGGTAAAAGCACACACTTTACAAAAGGAGTTAGTGGCTGCATTTTGTAATTGTCAACTGGAAGTCGGAAGCTCTACAAGTTCGCAAAGTCTGAAACAGCCAACGACATTCCTATTGCTGCCAGGAATGTCATTTTCAGTGGCATCTGTCCGTTTCAATTTAATTAACCCATATAATCATCCTCCGTATCATTGATAAGCAAATCTCCACGTTTCAAACCTTCCAAGATAAGAACGTCAGGTCAGGAACTCAAGAAGAATTATCAAAACGTCAAACTGTCAATAATTTGACCATGCATATCAATGCACAAAATTTTACCGATTCTCATTTTTATTTGGATTTGATGTCAAATTTATTTTTCACATACATTTTGCCTACAAACTTGCTCGGTTGGTACACTTAACAAAGTAGTCGGGTTAGTCTTATTTGTTCATATACAAATCATATATATTGACTTTCCTGTTATATATTGTATACACATTCCATGACTTTAATTGATTTCATAACGTTGACCATTAAGTCATATTACGAACTCCCAGGGAATTAAATTAAATTCGAAAATTTAGCATGCGCTAGTAAATTAAATGTTCCAAAATAGCTTCTAAGATATATTTTATTTGTACATAATATAGGTATGCATAGTCCGCAAATTTATAAAAAACACTCAGACTGATGAACACTTTGTATGAGCTAAAGCCATGAATAACTTTACATACCTACCTATGACCTACATACAAAATACATTCCTGCTTCACTTCAGTATGAGCAATGAGCACCATGAGAGGGGCTGCTTCACGAAGGTCTCTCTGAGTGGTTCAGCTTTACAGACGTCGACGAATGAGAGGCCAGAGAAGCCTGAACAAAACTTGCCCGTCGTGTGTCCGTTTGTCAACAACAACTTGGATCAAGTTGTAAAAATTCATGAGCTCAACAAACAGCTCCTTTTACACACTCCCAAATGCACATACTTTTTGAGGACGGAATCACAAAGTTCTCTGGACATCGTTTCCAGAAATTTAAAGTATATTTATTTGTATTTAACAAAAACGTAAAAGAGATTAAGATTGGAGAAGAAAGTTAACACTTGGACAGTAGACAAGGAATGCAATACGTAAGCAATTTTAATACTGATTATTGAAAAACGTCTGTATTCCAGACTGTTGGACACATGAGTTTCAGATAATAATTCTGATTTGATTACCTTTTCCGTTGTGATTTGTTACTATTGTTTGTAATTTGACATTTTTAGCATGGACGACTCATACTCGCCAAGACTTTTGTTGAGAGATAAGCCGTACTTTTCTCCGGGGATATCGAAGTCGGGAAACTTTCGGAAATCTGTTTCATTTGCGTCAGTTCCGCAGGCTAGGCCCACACTAGCCTCCAGCATTTGTGAGCATATTGAAAAACAGGATGCGGACAGCGTTGCAGAACTGTTGCTCAGCGAAGGGGAAAATATTGATGTGAATCGGGTTTTGCCGGAGCAGTCCATTAGTTTACTCCACCTGGCTGTTGGCCTCAGTGAAAATGACCCTCAGATTGTGGAGTTGCTACTGCGTTGCAGAGGGGATCCGAACAATAGAGAAGGGATCGAGGACGGATTGTCTCCACTCCATATCAGTGTCCAATACGATTATGACAGAGTCATGAGGGTCCTTATGGAGTATGGAGGGGATCCCACGATTCCTACTGGGGACGGCCAAACGTGTTACGATATTGTCAAATTTAACGTGGAGAATGAAATGCTGGAGAATTGTTTCGGTTACTTGTTTCTCCGCTCTAAGGCGTTTCGAAAGTCGATAGCTTGTCCTCCCGGACAATATAATTATGGAAGGCAGATGACGGGTCATGACAGTGGCGGCAGCGACGGGTTTTACACTTGTGACAGTCGGAGCGAGATTGCCAGTGAAACGTCTCAAAATGAAGGGCTCAGAAGTATGTTTTTAAAATAGAAAGTGTTTAACACATTTTCAGTTAATAAATTTACGTCAAGGTGTGTGCTTAACTTTTCTGTTCTTCTTTGTACTTCATTATAATAGGTGTAGCCAAAAGGCTGTTTCCTTCCGATTACTCTTACCTCATGACGGAGGACGACTCTGCAGGCAGCGACTCCAGCTCAGACTGTGAAGAGAAGAGAAAACTCACCACAATTCCAGAAGAATCCGGAATTGCATCCACATCACCTTCCCACTTCATTTTTTCGCCGGTCGACTCTCCAATGAAGGGTTTAAACAGCATAACCGTCCCTCAGTATTACATAACAGACGATTCTATAAGCGTGGATAGTGACCCTTCATGTATCAACTCAACCCCTCCTGTAACTCCTCAGCCGTCCCAGGAAGACTTGGAAAAACTTCAAGAACAAATGAAGCATTTAAAAATCCCAATAACCCCGTTGACATACAATGTCATATCGAAACTCACAGAGTCTGAGGATTGCGTTCAACGTCTGTTACAGCCAAAAATCGGTTTCTCTTCTGAACTTCACGCTGCGTTAGAAAATTTAAATTTAATTAACGACTGGGGAAACCTAAAGGTTGATCTTCTGCAGAGCACAACCCCTACTGCTAACCTCAGCAAATCATACTACAACTACCTGCTGCTAGACCCGAAAGTAACGATGAAAGCCAATTTTTCCGGAAACCACCTCAAAACTGGAGTCATCAACAGTCCCGAAAAATTTGAAAAGTTTCTTACCAGCGTATTTTATATAGGGAAAGGGCATGGGAAAAGACCAGTGCAGCATATGGTTGATGCTAAAGTGAAGTACGTGGAGTTGGGAAGGAAGCCTTTGCCGGCCGGAGAGAAAATTAACAAAATTTTAGAAATTTGGAAGTCAGGTCTTGGAGTTCATATCGTCAGCGTATTTCACCATTCGTCGGAGAGAGATGCTCACCTAAATGAGGCCTGTATGATTGATGCTATAGGACTCGGTGAATTGTCGAATATGATTAAAGGCAGCTATTCCAGAACACTGGCAGAATCGTGGTCGCAAAAAACCAAGAATCAGTTCGGCAGTTTTTTACTGTATAAAGCTTTTTGCACGTTTGCTGTCGGTGCTGGCAGACCTATAAAGCCAGAGGATGTTTAAGCCATAAACCAAGAAGTGCACTTTTGTTTCAGTAGTTTTCGTAACCTTATTAAAGCTCGCTGTGTGTGACAATCAAGTTCTTGAAAGTTAAGATAATTACATACACGCCAATTGTAATATATCTACTATAAGCATTGTTCTTGAGCGATGAACAGGAATGTTCATGACGTTGCGTCTAGATGTATTAAGTAAAAAGGTGTTGATTTTATAGACCTAATTTAACTAAATTACTTTTATATTTAGGTTAACTTGTTTTCGCTTTCGGTGCTGATAAGAAGTGAAAGTGTATAACGTTTTCATAATATTTTTATTTAAATGTGAATTAAAATGTAAGTAATCATCAGTATGGAACATGTTTAGGGTCGGGTTCAACTTTGCATGGATTTTCTAAGGGTCATTAAATTACATTAAGTTTTAGTATTTACTGTGGAACAACCGTTTCGAAAATGTTAAAATCGCTATAAAACAATGTAAAAAGTATTCTTGTTAAGATCGTAACTAAATTGCCAAAAGTATCCACACATCCTGTATATATATGCATATTGAAAAACAGTAATGTCAATCTTACTTTTTAATTCCCCAAAATTAGTAATTAATTAAACAAAAGATAAAAATAACAATTATTGAAAAACAAGTGCTTGAAAGTCAGAAAAAGCTGCAGGCAAATCGTAGCAGACGCCTCGTTATATACAGATGCTTCATTATACCCTAACGCACATTCTTCATTTACTGGCCATTGGTATCATCTCATCATCATCACTCGTCACCCGGATCCTCATAAATAGTTGCACTATCCGGATTTTCATACCTGAGCATGAGGGGCCCACAACCCTTCATACCAGCTCGTCCTCGACCGCCGACCACCACCTGGGGTTGTGGAACAGTGTCGCTCTGTTAGATTGTAAAAAATCAGGAAAAAGTTTAAAATTGCCTTCCATTATTCAGTTGTCCCAGTATTTGCATGATGCAAATTGCATCTAACTGGACTTACATTTTGAAGTGAAGCGAACTCAAAAGTTTTAATTTTCTCGAACTCTTCTGGCTCATACTCTTCATCCGGTGTTGTGCACTCTGTTTCTCCAACGAATATCTTGCCGACTGGAATGGGTTTCTTCAGGAAATGTTTGTATGCTTCTTTTGCAGCAACGATCTTTGACATGGTGGTGCTGATAAAGCTCAATCCTGAAAGTATAGATATTCATGTATTCATGAATTTTAGTTTAATAATTTATGATACATATACCCACATGTCACATCTAATTAAATATTGTCCAAACCTTCAAATCTGTGGCAATCGGTTTGCATCACAGCTTTATGCAACTTTCGCGAATTCACTTTCCCCGTTGAAACAAAAAACCGGTACTTAAAGTCAGGACCCAATTGTTTCTCAATTTCACCCACGAGACTATCGACGCTTTTCACTAGAAGACTCTCATCTACCTCCGTGGTATAGTTACCTGGTTGAGGCAGCGTCTTTGAAAATTTCTCCAAAAAGTTTGCAGAGGAGCCCTGTTTCGCATGAAATCGATTTCCTGCCTCACAAACGCCTCCTAAAAAGTTAACAAAAATGCCAACCGTTACAAAACAGGATATTTTGCACCAGAAGCATTTTTGGACTACTCTTCGTCTTACCAACGACATTGTCTTGTAATTTGACGACGTGCTTGAACCTCCTCTCCATTTCCTCCGGGTGATAATCCCACGATTTCCGCTGGGACATTTGTAAAGATAAGGGAAAGCCCTTTTTACTCAATTCCACTACATCATTCCACGGACTTCCTGGTAAGGACACGTCCTTATTACGCAGTGCCGCATCAACATCGAATCCTTGGGTTTGTTGCGTTAAGGCTTTCATTCCTTCGTAAAACCTTCCTTGGGAATCGCCTCCTTTCTTGTCGTAGCTTCGTGGAGAACTGTGGGTGTGCCGACTATCCTTATTTTGTCTCATTACCCCAAATATTCCTCCTCTTCCTCCACGACGGAAATGGGGTGCAAACCTATTTCGTTTTATGATATCATCCAGAGCTTGATTAACGTCTGGTCCACTGGAGCTTCCCCTCCATTGAGTAGACTCTTGTGTCTGCACTGGTTTGCTGGCAGGGTCTTTACATTCGCGAGGGAGCAGCAGTGATTTTTCCTTACAGATCTCGTCCAAAGAACGATTAAATGACCTATTTCCTCTAGCCCTGTAAAAGGTTGAGTTTGGAAGACCGACGATAATGTCAGCCACTGTGTTATCCGTTTCTTCACTGTCTTTGTCATCTTCCTTGGAACCATCAGCGGGTGACGCATGGTTATCCTCCACCGGACTCGGTGCCTTTAAGTTAAAATGGCCGTAATTTTTTTTTCGCAAAACTTATTAAATTGTCGGCTCATGAATCATGACAACATTGTACCACTGTAGAAACTAACCAGCGGTCGAGTTGATGGCGTCTCAGCATTTTGTGCACTTGTCACATCGCTATCCACCTCCATGTCATTGGTACCTGTAATCTGGGAAACGTCTTCGTCCTCATCTCGCAGCAAGCTATCCTCGTCAAGTGCTGCGATGGAGTTTACTCTGACAGAAGAATCATCATCCGAGCTGGACACATCCAAGTCTTCGTCCAGACAAGAATAGTGGAGCCTGCTTTTTCGAGGTGGGCGAGAAGACATGATTTCCGATTTCCTGATTCGGAAGTACACACGTACACTATTTCCTACAGAACATTCCTTATGATTATAAGGAAGTTGGCGTTCTTGTCGACTGTCGACGTGTCACTCTCAAGAATACGAAGCTACTTTAGAAAGGCTTGTCACAGTGCCTCGTTTCTAGTGTACGCGAAGTTCTTAAAAGGACAGCGTCTGGGTATCTGAAGGAAAGATTGTAAGAAAGATTGTATGAAACTGGATCTGAAGTCGGGGCGAATTTGTCGGGAGGAGTGTGACGGATCTAGTCAGCCACAGCGACAATGGGAATCATATTATATAAATTTAATTGTCTCTTGTTACATATATCAGTATTGTAGCTGAATCATGCATGTAACGTACCACGTATGTAGCTCTAGCTCCGCATGTAGATTTTGTATGAAACTTGGTTGGTTGTTGGTACATAAATGGTTTTGCCCTTTGCACCCCGTTCGTTTATTACATTTCTCGGAATTGAATCGGAATTCAGTTGACGATTGGCATGCTCTGCCCGTGTGTTATTATATCACTAGTACGTACATGCGCTTAAAAATGAAGGTATGTTTTAAATGATCGAATAAATTTTGGATGCTTGTGTAATAAACTAATAAATACATTTATAAAAATTTCCTTGTAAAGTATTTTTGATACTAAAGTTCGCTCGTTATACGTGGTGTGGCATGACAGGTTGTTCCATAATGATTGTGGTACTACATGCAATACAAGTAAAGCACCGAAACCCACCGTTGAACAAATTGTTATATTTATTTTCATGTTTCAAAACATGATTCAAACTATTTCGATAGAATTTCAATAATAGCAACAAAATAGCAATTTCGTCTATATAAATATATCTCAATTTAAGTTTTCCAGCCTGCGGGATTAACGTGATTACATTTTTAGTTTCTAACTTAAATTATTTTGCATGTAAATCTTTATTTCACGAGTCTCTTGTCTCTTCACAAGTCTCTTGATGGCGTTTATGGACACATGGAACGCACTGTGTTTTGTGTCTTAAATCCAATCCTTTGGATTCTTGAGAATCTCTGTCAATTTATATTCTGGCGAGCCCTGCTGAGGTGTATGCATATACTCCCAGCGCTAAATATTAAAAACATTATTCGTAATTGTAACTTCAACCCTTCGAGCTATGGAAAACTCAAAATCTAAGCTTGTAAATTACTGTACCGCTGTCAATGGAAGCGACATCAGAATACTCTCGTACCGTGCACCAGGGGTATAGAGTCCAAATTTTGTACCTCTGTCATATACCAAATTGAATTCAACGTAGCGACCTCTTCGAAGTAGCTGCCAGGTCCGCTCATCAAGGCCGTATCCGTCATTTTTATGTTTCTGAACTGAAATGCGATAAAAGAAATGCACTAATTCACTTTCAATTTATACCAAATGTTGTATGAGTTGAAACAAGTTGATTTTATAAATACCTAAAGGAATATAGCATGGTATCACAGCTTCAGCACAGGATTTGACAAACTGAAAAGCTTTATTCTTATCAGGATAATCCAGGTCGTCAAAAAATATTCCACCAATCCCTCTCGTTTCTCCTAAAATAAAAAAGGAACATATATGTATGTAATAATAATATTTCAATAATAAATACACAGCCCATAAAAATAATAGCTCACGGTAGCAGATACTTACCTCTGTGAGGAAGAAAACTGTACACCAGGACGAAAGAATTAAATCATTTAAAACACAGTTTTATAACTTTATGAAGAATAGCTAGTTTTCCAAAAAAAAAAACACAACTTTTACCTAGACTTCATTTGTGCCACTGCTCCCGGTGGCAGATTGCCGTGTACAACTGAAATATTCACGCCTGCTTTTTCGAAAACATGACCATCCTGTATAATACAAGTTATTCCACCTCCACCTTCCGCTCGTGTCCAGCGATCCACTTTGAATTTACAAGGAAATTCATTTTCTTCCTTCTCCAGTGCTCTGCAGAACTCCGCCTATAAATCGATTGCAAACTTCTTAATTAGCCACACAATAAATGTTTCTCGCAAAGATATACAGATGGTCATATTTTTGCAAATAATTATAATTCCAAATATACCTGGATGCGCATGATGAGCATTTCCATTTTCACTTTCATCTCATCAGACTCTTTTTCAAGGGTTTCCCGAGGAGTAATCGGCTCCGCCATGAAAGCTTGCATCATCTTATCCAAGTCCTTTTTGGCTTCTGCGTGCACCTCCTTCGTGAGAAGACCGCTTGCAACGAGAATCCTAGAAAATTAAAAAGTATCAATCATCATAATAGTGCCTGTGCATTATTTGTCTGCCTGTGAAATTTATTGTGTGAAAATGATATTCTCACTTACAGCGGAAGTTCTTTATTTTTCAGAATCCATTTAAAACTATTTGTAGTCGATTTGAACACTCGTTTCCGCATCCGAGTGTAACTCAACGTGAAAAACTTGACAAACCTATAAAATAAGTTAATTATTAAATTACATTCATCACGACAAGAGCTAAAAAACAAAAGATCTGCTTAGAAAACAACGTATTAACTTACATGTTGCAAATCTCTTCTACTCCACTAAATCCACGTAAAATTCACTCTTTCAATCGCAGCGACAACCTAAATACATTGAATAAACTTCCAGCTCTAAAATATACGTGATCACCTCCCGAATCAGTTCTGACCCCTTCTTGGCGACTTATTTTGGGCTTCTTTAAAGTTAAACAACACCGGTGACGGGACAATTGAACCTCTTCAAAACTCCGAAAATCTCACAAGGTAAGCAAACTTCAAAGGCCATTTAAATAATTAGCAAAAGTTCCGTTAAAAACTTCTATCTAAACGGGGCACCTTGACCTATAACTTTGCTGCACAAGTGTGAATGAAGAATGAGTATTTATTCGGAATAAAATTCACTTTTTTACCAAAATAAAATAGTTTTAAGAAGCACTTTAAATTTTGCGAAGAGTATAAAAGCAACCAAAACACTTCCGCCGAGAGCCGGTGGTGCTGTGCTTCAATATCATATGGGAACATGGAAATCCAGGCCCCGGTGAAGCGAATGCCATCGCTACATGTATTTACTCCTCACACGTGCAGTCGTCATAACCAGAGCTCACAAGTTTTTTATACATTTGATACATCTCGTACATATGTATTACATTTCACAATCAGTGGCAATCGCAAGTCACTTAAATTTAGTATCAATACAAATGCTTCATACAACATATTATAGCACAAAAACAATCAGAAATCCAAACTGAAGGCGGTCATCCAGCAAGCTTAATGTACTTAAAGCTATTAGGTGAAAAATGGATATGTAGATAGGTAATATAGCATAGTAGGTATATATATACGTATGTAATCAAATTAACAATGGAACAATTAAATTAGTACATTTTTTCCATTTCAACTTCCATTTACCTTTCACAGGTAGGATAGGTACATATGAACATAAAACATGCATTTTTCGGTTTGAAATTACTTTTAAGACTAAGACTGCCGTACAGAATGATAACCATGATTATTCGACAGTCGATCTTGGCTTGTATCCGGCTGTTTGATGGAAGCCCGGAGGGAGGAATAAATGGAATATACAAGTGCATAATGTTATGATAACTTTTTGGCATATGAACATGTATTTAAATACTATTTAAATACACAGGGCAGCTTACTTATTAGCTCTAATAAGTTTTTATATTATCTATGTCAGGTTTTGGAAATTTTGTATGTATTAATGCTAACCGTGCAATTATTGCACTGCTTATAAGTATACACTGTGCCATTAACGGGTGTTCGTTCGTATTGAATGAAACTATGTTACTACTAGGTCCAAAGTCAATTACAGGCGTAGGTATGGCATAAACCAGAAGTAATTTAAAGGATGATTTACGACATATAGAAGACCGAAATTGAAATATTAAAATGGTATTTTGTATGCTACAGTTTGAACGATCATATCCAGGATTTATACTGCAATTTTATCTTGATTCTAAATCTTTCGTCAACGGTCCATTTAAAAAAAAGCTAAAAAAAGCTATACCTAAGTGAGTTTTTTTTTGCCACAAATATGATCGAATAATGGCATGGCATATGGCTGGTCTGTATAACATTATGCATTGCAACGAGATTGCATGTCAATAATTATAATTCTTTGATCTGATACACTGCTTCTGTCTCGCTCTACTGGCACATTAGTAATGAGCTCTCGCTGGAAGCACATTCATATCATATCGCATCATCATCGTCATCACGCTAGGCGAACACAATCTATCCATTTGAATGTCAGCGTGCCATTACATTTTTTGCCTTTTTTCTAGAGACGATCGGTGGACAGTGTAGCCTTGAAATTAACTTGGATAAATGTACATTTTGCCATTATGTAAATAAATACAATCATTCTATAATAACAGGCGAGTATATAAGTCTTTTCAAACCAGACGTCAGAATTTACAAGTAAAAAATGATACTTTCGATATCCCTCATAAAAACCGTCTACTTATCTCTGACACACCAGGAACTCTTATTTCGGCATTTCATCCTCAGATAATCTGTGGTTAACTAGAATGAGTGATGCTGCGACTCATGGTACAAAAGCAACCAGGGCTTCTTTACGGCTTGACATGAAAAGTTAGAGACATTCCACTTTTGGTACTTTACCATAGGACACAGTGTGCGCTCACTTTAGTGTGGGAAAATCATGCATAAAAAATGGAGCGTGGTGCCTTTACGGCTAGAGAGAAGCTTTTTATAGGCGACACACAACAGAGGGAATGAGAAAGCTTAAATAAAATCCGTATTGAAAAGAAGTCTTGCCTTGCAGCACAATATATAAAAAAAACTTTTGATTACGGTACTCGTATACATACTAGTGTTTCGTGTAGAGTGGTGAGTGAAATAAAAGTAAAAATTGAGAGACTACCCCTGTGAATAAATATATGCTCCTGGTAAGTGCACACGGACAGAGTAAAAGTCTAGGAAGAGACTCTCTGACTCTTTTGCTTCTGCAAAAAAATACCAAGTACGTATTAAGGCTCTCTCTCTTTCAGGTACTTTCATATATCCCACAGATCCATGTGGAAGAACGAAAAGCCCAAATTATTTCTCTAACTTCTCATTTCCATTCTCCTCCTGTTCACTGTTCCTTTTCCTTCCGTCTCTTTTTTGTGATACATAGTAATAATCTTCTCCTCGCTCCTTTTTGCCGTTATTTGGACTTCGGGCTCAAAGCATTCATTCAGAAAGTTGTACACTTTTACAACATACCACATCCGTATACCAAGCTTGCTCAAAGTGACTATATGTTCTCCAGTCTCCAGTGTTCTTTCTGACTGCAGTGCACTATTTCATGGGCTCTCATGCTCGCTTCTAAAAAAAGGCTGTTATTAGCCCTCAAAAAAGGAATATATAAATAATGTGTACACGCACCCTGCATTTCGAGTTGGAGCATGAGAATGATAGAAAACAGATGAGATTCTTGCTTTTTTCTGGGTAGGGCTTTCCCCTATGAAAATAAATCATATTTTAACGCGATGGTGGACAGACGACTATAATATGGTTGTGGAATTGGAGGTGTTGGAGTAGATAAGATATAAGATCTTTCCTTGATACGGTAGTCGTGGTCGTCATAAATGAAAGTATTTTTGCCTCCCTTCTCATGCTCCGAATTTCTTGCTTATGTCCATGTCAAAGGGCTAGAGAGTCTCTAATTTATAATTACGAAGTTTAGCTGAAGCAGTGATAAAAGCCTCCAGATACGAGGGCTAGCGATATATAAAAATAGACCAGAGTTTATTTCAGGAGAGTAAAAGTCGTTCTCGATGAATGCATTCATTCATGGGATAAATACGTAATAATAATCCAGGAAAAGAGTGGATTGGGTTGGATTGGATGATTGGTGGCTTGGAAAACGAGTTTTGTGCAAGCAAGCAAAGTGCAGTGCAGATATACATAGATGTAAGTATATAACACTCATGATTGCAAATGGTGCGTGCACTTTTGATTTTTATTAACTAATAGGAAATTATACTTGATGAAATTGAGATCGTGAAACGAGGCAAAGTTGTAAGCTTTCAGTTAACAAATAGCCAGTCGGCCTTTGTCAATCAATCAGTCGATTAGTGCGGGTGTGTATGTGTGAAAATTGCAGTGGATTTTGTTTTATCATTTATACTAGAGTGACTCACTCGCCTCTCTTGGCTACACTGTGCTCTTGTTGAATGATCACTGATACGAAGCAACAAACGTATCGCGTCACGTCAAACAGCGGAAGTGTTGACACTTGTGTAACTCAATTATGAAAAATGTGTGTATTTTAAAACGAGGAGAAAGTTTGAATAAGCTCATCAGTGACCTGACATTTTAATTAGCTCACGCCCGCATTTAACAACACTATATCTAACGTTTAACAATAAGTTACAATTATTGTGCAATTGTATTTTTGTGACATATACTATGCAGAAGTGATTTTTCTTCCTCAATACAGACAAACATCTACATATCAATCATTGTCTTGAATGTGTAAAAAAAGTTTATGTGGAAATTTAACAAAGGAACATTTCCAGTGACTTTTAGTGCTTTACATGATTGTGTACTCTGTGCAAAAGGATGTAGAAATCTTTTTAAAAAATCCCTGTGAAAGTTGTGTAAATGTTGTGTGATACATCATTAATATGTCATTAGACGTTATGACATCTTTAAGAAGCCAAAGCTGTAAAGAATGCATGTACATTTCGTGACCTGATGTGTGACAGAGGCAATTGCAGATAAATGCAAACTTGCTAGTGTCTCACCAACAGTAACTGTTGGGTATTTTTAAAACTAATCAGACCGAATTAACAGAAAAAATATCTCCTCGGACAAGTCACCAACACAGAAATATGGCGTCACCAAATGTTGCTCGTTGAGAGGACTACTTTACATGTGATATGATGACAGGATGAATGATTCCAACTGAACCTTAATTACAACGTCTTGTATTAACCAGGTATGTCATGCAATATAATTCAATTTTCAAAGTACAAATGCTAACCCTACAAACTAGAAAAGAATGTCCAACAAGCATCGTTTTATGCCACAAAAGTGTACAGCGTATTTACAACAACGTGGATGAACCACGATAAGGTTTAAGCGCCCTGTATAGTCAATGTCCAGTCAATAATTCTGTCACAATTACATTTCCAATCAGCTCTTGTCATTAGGACAGGATGGACTTGCCAGAATGTAATGCATATATACTAAAATACAATATACGAAATAGCATAGCAAAAGTGGCACAACAGTAAGGAGCTCGAATTGGAAGAGTATTGTATACTTCGAGAAAGTTGTGTCTCGTGTAGTCGTGTGTCAAGCGAGGCAAAGTCAATAATACGGAAAACCAATAGAGTGAACTACTTTTTCACGTCCTAGTCTCTCTCTCTAGTAATCCTTTTACCTAACCTAAAATATTACGAGTTTATATCCTGTCATGGTGCATTGTCTTTCAGAAGTTGAAGAGCAACTTTAGTAAATCTTTGTACTCGTCTATTAAGCAGGCATACATTCTAACTATATTATTACATATTATGTTACTACTACTATTACTTCACATCAAACGTGTACAGAAAAATAAGCCATAATGTTAGGGAAAACTTTAACATCACATTTGCACACAATAAACCAGTAGTGAGAGACTCGTGTGTGGACGCACAAGAGTATTATATTAATTATGAGTTGCATACTATATGACCATGCATACGTATCATCATCATTAAACCATTTTCTGTAATACGAAGAGCCGGAGCCGTGTGCTGAGAGAACAGGCTTTTCTGTGATCATCATCTCAATTATCGAGAAGCAATTTTAGTAATTAGTATTTTGGGGCTTGTTGCAGAAGTGGGTATAGACTGTGCTGTTGCATTACTTGCAAAAGGGTTTCATCCATTTCATCAGTATGTCAGGCGTCAGAAATACGAAAAAGTAATTCATATATTAGGAATAATTGGCACTATGCAAAATACATACGTACATATTTAGTGTAACATGCAAATGTGCGTCAGCAAAGGGTATCGTTGTCAGGAAAGTGATCCAACTCTGCGAAACCATTCAATCGTAATCTTTCGGAGTGGAGGTGTGCACACAAGTTTCAGTCGCGTTGATTGACGCTGCAGAAACTCGAAAGATTTTGCAGGGCATAAGCTGTGTTCTTCAGAAATTGAAAACGTGCCGTGCGTTACTTACTTGAAACTTTTTAAGATCCCGAGGTTTCACTGGAAGTTAGAATACCAATTAGTGACCCGGCGTGGTGTGTGTCGTTGTGCTACGAATTGAAGGCTGTGAATTATAGCACTTTATGCGCGAACATTGCCATCAAGGGAAAAATCAACATGCAATAAAAATTGGCTGTGTGATCAGATTAAATCGAGGCATTTTCATAGAGGATTTGCAAGCATCGATAATAAGGTTAGTTAAATCTTGTACTCCAAAATATATGGTCTAAAACGCTAATCTTACTCCACTAAACACTAAACGTGACCAGCCAAAATTTGTCTGTTATCCAAACACAAGTTCAAATTCGCCGTTGGCCACCTAACCGCAATGCTCCACACAAGTCGGCTTGTCTTTTGAGGATCATCTTCTAAAAATGGTTTACAAACACTCAGTTTTAGCTTTGAAACTGAAGTGCTGAAATAAGGTCACGCTCATTCGGGATCCCATATAGTCCGAACAATAAGTTGAGAAGACGCGATTTAAATATATGTGAGATAATGAGCACAACAATGGGATAAGTACGGTGTTCGTGTGACTTTGGAAAGGCGACTTTTTTCGTCGCCCACGACTGACATTGACGATTCCATATATGAATTTATGAGGTTTTTCTGTGCACTCATCTTCGTCTCTGTACTTTGGTGAAGTAAGCATTCTTCGTCTGATTTCTTTTAATTTAGCAGGTGGGCCATTAATCATCATCAAGCCAAAAGCGAAGCACACAGCAGCGAAGCATGTCTTCGTAGAAATGAATTATTCAAAAACAAATTACTTGAAATTACTAATCCTCAATTTGTTAAGCCCGAGGCAGTGATTGTTTCGCTCTCACCGAACGCTGTCCAAAATGATATACTAAAAATCAGGCAGATTTCTAAGTATGAAAAGGTCTTAAGATGCCTCCATGCGCATGCATAATCCGACTGAACTTGCTTTTTAACCTTTGTTGTCCAGCATGAGTGATTGGCTGTCATCAGGATTCATAATATTGCACTCTGTAAAGTAATCATCGTCTTGTAACAATTCGAGTTTTTTACAGACTTCTTAAAACCCTTTAAAAGGATACCTGCAAAACCCTATGCCTATGAATAATTAATTAGGATCTACATTTGGATGAGGAGTGACCTAAAGAATGGACATTGCTGATGAAAGTTGTGCTGCAGAAAATGGCAATGAATCATCTCTGTGGTGTGACTCTTGTCATAGAAGAGTTTTGTACCAGACGTGGCGACAGCACTGAAAAAGCGTTAATGAGCAAATGGTATGGTATACAAAGAGGAGAAAGTAGTTAAGTAATGACTCTGTTACTTTCAATGATGTCATTTCACAATTCAATTTATTCACCATTCATGTCTAAACTCCTTGTTCACAGTGACTAGGGCTGTGGTAAGATTTGATTTATTTGATGATGGGACTGCTGGTGACTGGTGTCTCGGTTCTAGTTTATGGAACACACCTCTTTCCCCATAAAACTGGTCATTCTCAGACACTTTGAGTGGGCCGACAGCAAAAGAATGGATGGTGAAGCCAGCGACATGTTGAAACTGGAAACCATGAAATCCCTGGTCGTTTCATCCAAGCCGTTTATTTGGTTGCTGGCAAGCATCCAAAACGTTACTTACGATTAGTTAGCAATTAGTGTACTCGCCCACCGTTGTTCGTTACTTTCATTGTATATCGTTTTTATGCAAATTTGCATTAAAATACTGTGTTTGTCTGACTTTCAAATTGAAGGTCCGCATGAATACCCCACCTCGGAGCTATAGTAGTGCTAGTGGTTCCAAAATGGACTTCCTTGTTCGTCGCCGGTCCTTTAACTTGGGACACCGCGAGCTGGACCTGAGCAACATATCAATTACGGACAGCCCTTTGCTATCCAGACGACGGAGTGTGAGCCCTCTGATGTCTCCCCTGAATGGTTCCATGAGCCATTCCATATTCGAGAGGAATCGGCAAGCTCCCAACTTTCCACAGACTGAAGACGAACAGCTTTATCTATTTCATGAGAAGATTTTATGGAATCAGGAGCGATCTTTGTTGCCTTTAGCTCACGATCTTGCTGACTGGCTTAGTGGCATCCTCGGTACAAACACAATTTCCGGAATTCTAAACAGTAAAAAATTATTGACAAGCTTGACGGAATCGGATGAACTGATTCTGCTTTCTCCAGGTTTAAATTTGCGTCCAGACAATCTAATGGAGAACTTGCAGACAGGAGTGGTGTTATGTCAGCTCGCAAGGCTGATTGAGCAGAAAGCTGCGACTTCCACAGATGCCAAACTTCGTCCCAGATTGATTGGTCGAGTGAGGCAAAACGCTCGACCTGGCTCATTCTTCTCAAGAGATAACGTAACTCTATTCATTAATTTTTGTAAGGATTTGGGTGTGCACCCTAACCTAATGTTTGAGACGAGTGACTTAGGTGAGATACTAAACATTGAATTACCTCCTAACATTTTTAACAAAAAGCACTTGTGACTTTAGCCTGCTATTTTGCACGTTGTGTAGTTTGTACTTGCTTACCTATTTTTAATAGCTTCGTTTCTTGAAGGATCTTTGTACAGAGAGAGCCTATAAGTGTATTCATATATCTATCTTTGTACGTTGCAAACTCGTTGCAGTTACACACGGTGATGTCCGAAGCGTCCTTATTTGCCTGATGGAGGTTGGCAGGCTATCCGTCAAGTATGACATTGATCCTCCGGCCCTTGTCAAATTAGAACAAGAAATGGACAAGGAGTTTAGACAGGATCCAGATCAGGCTGAAAGTACTGGCAAGGAATCTTCGTATGACCGAGCCAGTCGTACCAGTTTTGGAAGCCAAACAGACGGAGAAGAATCTGATGATAAGGAGAATCCACCTACGTCAAAAGTTAGTGCAGGGGTGCAGGCTAAATTGTACGACAGTGTGGATTCCGGTTTACAAGTAGAACTGGACCAGGAGACGACCACCGTGAGCATTTTAAGATTTCTTATTTTGAAGTTTCAGGTCCTCTTTTTTATACCCATTTATTCTATTTTTACAGGCAAAATTATTTGACGATGTGGGCCCCGCTGTGAATGAAACCTTTAAATCCCACACAGAGTTGGATACAAAGGTGACCGAGAGTTTGAGATATATCGACTCTTCTAAATAAATGCCATCTCGTACCATTTTGCAAAAGAGTGAATCACCCAGGACGGATTACTTGATTTCTGTTGTTTTCATGCAGGTCAGCGAAGTAGCCCGTATTTCGGACAGGAGTTGCTCATGCGTTGAAGAGACGAGACAGAATTTTAAAATGCGGAAGCTTTCAGAGGGAAAGTATCTCATCAATGGGAGAACAGTCTTTGTTCGGGTATGTCTGTTTTATAGAATACCGTATCTATGTGTTTTCTGCATTTTCGATCTGCAGTTTGCTAGGTTATATAGGTATTTGTGTATAATGTTCTCTTTTTTACATTGAAATACAGCTTCTGAAAGGAGTTCACGTTATGGTTCGCATAGGAGGTGGCTGGGAAACTTTAGAAGAATTCTTAATACGTAATGATCCCTGCAGAGTGCGGAAGATGATTAGACGGCCATCCTATTACCAAGGAATGAACCCAGCTAGTCCTCTTGGAAGACCTGCATCTTCACCTCCAGTCATGATGCTGGGAACTGGCCTCAGGCCATGTGGTTCATCATGTCATACTCCTCAGCGATCAAGACATTCGAGCCGAGGCTCGTTGATCTCACCGTCGCCAAGCTTTATGTAGAAGTTTTTACACTTTTGATTTTCATTGTCACAAATTAATCGAAACAAATGTACTAAAGTACATTAAATCCCACCATTGTTAATTTTTTATCTCGTATATGATTTATAAATTCAAGCGTACAATTTCATAATGAACTTGAATACTATAAGTTTCAACGTGTGTGTGAACGAACAACACGATTCTCACGATCATTCTTAGACTCAAGATCTGCTCGGAACTTCATAGATCACTACTGAAATCATGATGAGATTAGACAATTTACCTGGACACAGTTACGAACGATAAGTCAATTTTTTCTGTCGATGCCATTTAAGATATATAAATTCACTCATTATCGTTTTATAATGTATGCAAATTGCGTATTATCATATTATGCTGACGAGGTAAATAAGAGTATGGTCTGCTATAGTTTATTCTACCATAATATGAATTACCAACATTTGTATACCCCACTTTCGAAAAAATGGACATTTGACTATGATGAAAATTATATAGATAACGTCTGTAACTTGCTGCTCGAGGTAAAATGTCTGAATCCTGCAGATCTACTAAATGTGCGAGTTACACAGATTACCCTCCATTTAAGCATTAATATATTTTTGAAAGCTATGTGTACGATGTGTAATATATAGAGCAATTAAAGTCATGTATAGCTATGCTTAGGTGTACTTCTCGATTTAATTGAAAAACTGTTCTTTGAAAAAACAGCAATAATAACTACAAGCGTTAAAACTTAAAAGTTTATGCAACACTGATGTTATTCGATATTGTTACGTTGTGTAGAGAAATGAAGAGCAAAGCTGTTATATTTACTGCTTTAACCAAATACCTGGACCGCTGCCTGAAGGTGTAGAATGTTTCGCGAGAAATAATAGCAAGGCTTCTTAAATACTAAACAATACTTACGGAAAATGAAACTGGTCGTAGTCTAAACTGCCTAACTTGTAGACGGCTTGTGCGTTATGCATTCAAAAACAAAGAATGGCTGAAACCCTCAATATACTATCTAAGAATAGTTACCAAATGTTACTTTTAATGCTAATCAACTCCTGAGAAATAGTCAGTCTTAGTCATCACCATCTGACGCAAACTTTATTATGGAACTCATAATAACTCTTCGATGTATATCACAAGATGCTTACCTACCCTATACATCTAAGAAACCCCTATGTTTGTAAAAAAGGCAATGAAAGCTCGTATTTACATATGTAGCTCATTTCAGTTGCTGCATATTCAGAAATCGACTAGCCTCACAATATATAGCTGCAAGCAGGCATACATTTCGTGAATGGGTACGTTTAATTGCAAGTATGCCAAGTAATTCGTTAACACTTTTGTGTGTGTATTATTACAATGATGATAAACTGTTGTACAATTCTAATGCTTGGTTGATTGACTTTGTTTATATTTTTATTATGTACGCCTATTCTGTTTAATCACAAAATATGACCTTTCGAGTAGCGTTAAATCTTATGAAAATCATGAATAAACTGTTTCATAATTAACAAAAAACGTCTGTCTCAGAACTTGATTACTTAAAACTCAAATGCTGGAAAATCTCTTCTCTACTTACGATAATAGATAATGTTAAACTGTACATTTAGCAAGTGACAAAACTAATGCGTCAGGCCGTTCGTAAAAGAGTCTGCAGTATGATTAAAATGAACATCAATCTGATTTATCGATTGGGAATTTAGATTGCAAATAAGTAAGACGGCCATTTGAAAGTAAACTTAGACGATACGAATCACAGAACATACATCACTTGTCGTTCAGGTGGACTTGAGACGAGCTAACTGCGCTTCCAAATCGTCCGCTGACGGAAGATCAGCTACCCTGGAACGACCGCTTTCGCCAAGCCTACTCGAACCAGCCGAAGGCGCAGCTGCCAACTAGGAATTTACAAATTGGATATATTGTATTAATTTACTATCATGCTGCTCAATCGATGTTTTCATTAACAAAATTAATAGCGCTCTTGCATGGCATTTTAATACCTTTCCAGAAATCTCAATGCCGATTTCATCTAGCACTTGTGCGACAATTTGATCGGACTCTTCTTCGTCACCAGATTCCGTTAATAGGTCATCCAGCGTATCGTTTACTGAAAAATCAAAGCACAATTTAAAAAAAAAAACTGATTTTAGTTAATAACTCTTCCACATTAAATGTACAGTCACGGAAAACTTACTCATTTCATCAGTCATCTCCATTTTCGTTGTTTCTTTAGAAAATTCTTGTAGGGTCTTATTCAACTTTGCCGGATTCATGACTTTGTTCATTTGACCCATGGCCTTGGTGGTTTCACCCATTACTTCGGCCATTTTAGAGTTTGCTTGCATTACTTTAGCTGTCGTGCCCACGGTTTGGACCTATTTGTAAATACAAAATGATTTTTTAAAAATAAGTACACATTTTGATGTAACGATGTTATTTCATATTGGCTACAATTTTGACTTTTGATGACTAACCTTTCCTTTTGTCACGTAAGCTCTGTTCTTTGCCTTTCTCATTTGCACAAGTTGTTTGGCCAGTACAGTGCATAATTCCTTGTTACCAGCATTCGCTGCCTTTTTAATTTCTAATTGCTACAAGTAAAAATCAGAGACATTCAACGTTACAATTACGAAACAAAAGTACCCCTTCAAAGCAGAAATGACACTACTAAAAACCTAGTTTATTTTCAAGTCAATCTTACCAACTTCTTTTCTTCTTGTTCCAGTTTATGATTTTCCCTGTCCAAGTCTCGTCCAACTTTCCTGAGGGCTCGATCATTCTCCCTCATTATTTCTAATTTACAAATAAATAGGAAACTTGCTTTTAACCTTACCAAACTGGTTAGCAATGTAATAAAGAAATGTTTTTGACGCAGTTAAAGTGTAAATACAACCAATAAAGCCAACTGTACCTTTGTCAGACTTTTTCCCAAATCCTAAGAAAGACATCTTTGCCGATTCACAAGTGGAAACCAGAGTTGAAGGCCACAGCGATAGTTTATTAATTTTTCCACAAGAAATACTCAAAAATCACGTACAAAACTGTGGTTTTCACGAATCACTTGAAACGAAACATTAGAAGCTAAAACTTTTTTCCTTACAATGACTTGTGGTGGTGTACTTTTACTACTTTACACTAACTTGAGCGTATACCAAATATCTACGCACCCAGCTCAATTTTAAGTTGACAAACAAACGTTTAACTATAGCCACTAATTTCTGTCTTTCAAATGCAAAACGCTTGTTCCAAAAATTAACAACTTGTGAGTTACAAGCAATTTAATAATAAGTGATAATCATTAAATCCACTAAATCGACCTACAGATTCATTGACACTTGATCTAAACTAGTATGCTATTTCAAAAATATCAAGTATTCACACAAACATGTGTGGCCCGAGACCTCTCCGTATCCAAACTCATAAACAGTCTTGCCGAACTGACTCATCATCACAACACCACATGCACATGACAGACAGATTCATGTACTTTTACTCGACTTACTACATACTATTATACAAACAATCTACACACAACAATCAGCAATACACATAGGATACGCGCGTTGTTGGTATACGTGTAGTAACCAAAACGTTACATAAAGTAAATGTAATACAACTTTTCGTGCATAAGAAATACCATACATGACTCATCTAGTCATGATGATGACATCACTTCATTCATTCACTTGGTTCACAGTTCGTGTACTCCTACTTTGTATGGTTTTCACCGCAAAACGTTGACATGTCAGATTTTTCAAGAGTACAGAATGGGAACTACCTTCAAGTCTGGAAATGCTAGCGTTATCTTTGTCTTTCAAATAATTTTGGAGTTAAGCGTTGGTCACCTAAAGTTAAGTAGTACAAGTCCTTCACTCTCGCTTTAAAAAGGGCATTTGTCAATTTTGACAGAATACTCATCTTAAGGCAGCTCACGCGTTTCTCTACATTCTGAAATCCAAACGTTTGATCACAAAATTCAATCCATCTTGAACTTTCTCATTACAACCAAGTTCAGAGATGGCTTTCGGTTTATCATGGACGATAAGTAGAAAAAAGGGTTCTCCTTCATCAAAATTCAACTCCAAATGGGAAATTTCCTTGGACCGCTTAAGCAAACCCAAATCAAATATACGAACAGGAGTAACCTTTAAAATAGGTTCAGAAATATACAAATCGCTCACACATTTGGAAGGAGTTGGAATTACATCGACTTTCAGAAGAACTACATTTTCATTTACTATGGCTAACAGTCCAAAATCATGAATCACTTCAACGTGTGAAACATTGTGCGTTCCAGACTCGTCTGCAATTGTTGCAGGAAACTCCAACTTGCCAAAAAGCCACGTAATGCAGTCCCAAGAAATGGCTATTGCCCTATTACTGCAAAATACATAGCTCCCATGACCTTTTGCGGAGCACGTTGTTTGTCGGAGGTGAGGAAGATATTTTCTCGCGTTTCTGTTATAATATTGTGGTTGAATGCTTTCCACGATTGTCGTGGTTCCACCCCTGTGCATAAACGGTGAACACAATGTAATTGCAATTTAAACACAAGCAAAGCAAACATTGATTACTCAGTTTAAATTTATCACTAAAGTCATAGTTGACTCACCTTACCGAGTCCCTTGGAACAAAGGATTCTACTCCATAAATATGTGACACTAAAGCCAAACCGTAAGACCTGGGCTCTTCCGATGATGAGCCGTCGTTTGAAACTGCATTGTTTAACAATCCCATTTGCCTCCCATACTCCCTTATTATCGTGATGTAGGAAGAGCGATGTTCGGCAACCTTATTCCAAATATCCTTCATTTCCCTAAAGTTAAGCCGATATAATTCTACAAGATGATACCCCTTATTCGGGCCTTCGTCAAGCGACCCCACATCGTAGAACACCAGTAATTGCTTCAACCACATCGCCACAATATTACTACAATACAGAAAAAACAAAGTAAATTACTGCAGGCTGCAACTAAAGATCATGTACAAAGCTCACAAAGTAAACATTTAAAATGTATCATACAAAAACGTCAATTACACATATACATACATTTTAATGTCTCAATAAAACTGTAAACTATCTTACTTGAAATGTTCAACAATGGGTTCCGCTTTGATAAACTCTTCAGTAAACTCAAGGTCCTCCAGGTCCATTCTCATGGGCACCCCTCCAAGTATGGGGGTTAAGGTTATGCAGTGGTCGCACACTGAAAACAATACCCTGTCAACCGCTGGTGGCACGTCCTTCGATGAATGTTTTGTCGACACCAGAATATGTATCATTTTTATAATTAAAAATGAAGAGGTGGTCTGATTTTTACAGACAGATGCAATAAACTTGCAATCCACTTCCTCCATATTTTCAACAACAACCTACAAAACGGGTAATATATTTAACGACCATTAATATATTAATTACTAGTTTCGGTTAACGAGTTATCAGATTAATTATCAATTAGTTTCGGTTACCAGATTTGCTTTATTGAGCTCATTGTTGGGCGGATAAGTCAGATTTATCAAAACTTTTCCACCGCCGCAAAATGTCATGTGTCGTCGAATTCCAGTGGCCAAGCCATTGCAATCATACTCTGCGCTCAGGAATAAATCCCCCTTCAATTTGTTTTCCAAACGCTTCAAATCGGTTGTACAAACCTTACCCATCTGCAAAATCCTCCAGTATCTCAAATATCCCCCAAAAATCTCCCCCCAATCTGGATAATTTGCAGATTCGTCCATTACTCGCACACCGTTGAAAGCGACATTTTTATCATAGCTTGAAAGGATCTTGAAAACGGAAGAACGGTCCAAGTCAGTCGTGCAAAATCTGCGCCAGGTTTGGTTTTTCTGAAGGTCATAAAATACTGAACACTTACGTTTCTACATTATATAATATTGCGAGTTGAAACCTGACACTATAATACATTTTACACTACTTGCCTTACTCCGGGGTAGTGAATTCAAAGCGTCTATAACATTGGCTTGCAGTTTCGGTGATGTTCGGCATAAATTCAGTACGTCCACACCATCCAAATACTTAACGAGCGCTTCGAAAACTTCAAAGGGAAGCATGTCAAACTGTGGCCCACTACCATCATAGTCCGGGGTCAATGACGGAACTACATCGTTTGGCTTTTGCGAGGTACTCGGTTCGTGGGGATGTAGAAAAGATAACACCGGATGGTTGCTGCGCCATGTTCTCTTCCACATCTCGGCGGTGTCAACGATAACTTTGCAATCGTTCTTCACAGCTAATTTATAAATTGAATGCAACCCCTCTTCACGTTTAAAATTTTCCGCAAGCCAGTGGTAAGGAAATGCTAGATTGACACGATCTACAAGAAGAAATTAAATTCGGAATTAGCAAAATTTTCAACGGTTTAACCTTCAAAAGTGACAGATGAATTTCTCAATGTACGCAATCAGTTAGAAACTTACGCTGTACCCAAGAATACGGCATTTCTCTCACCGGTCCAGTGCATAAGCAAGCAGGCTCCCGACACGGTACCTTTCGGGGAGGGAGGCATGTGTAAAATTGATCGTCAAGTCTCAAAGGAGAACCGGTTTCCAACCATAGCCCGTAAAACCACCCATGACAAGATTCGTCACATTCCACAGGGATGGCCACATCCGTCGCTAGGTCGTACAGTAAGTGCGCAATCATTCTGCCACTCCCATCCTTCACAAGTATTCCACAAGGTGACATCGGCTTCACCCTCCTACATTTCCGGCTCTTCGACACTGACGCCATTTCCGTGCTCATGCGTGCCTGACGAACAAATATAAGAAACACATAAAAATATGACACGATTTAACCCAATCAGCGGACGTTGAAACAAAACTACTGACTATTGCACTAATATCGAAACTGTCAATTACCTACGAATAGAACAATGTTTACTCACCTATAAGAAACTCACGTTAACTATAAACACTTAATTATTATCATACTTTTCCGAGAGTGAAAATATCGAATATATCTCAATTTGTTCTTTAAATAAGACAGTTAACAAATAATGGGCCTCCGTAAATCATTGCGCTAATTAACTTGATGATGTCTTCACACTTAAACAATAAACCACTTTGATCGAAATGCTTCGAGTTCGAGTAATGCACCTTGCAGTGAGTATGGACAAAAATATTTGGTCGACGCTGCGGAACGACCTTGAACTTGTGTGACTTTATGCAAATATTATTTTGTGTTGCAAAAATGTAGAATAGGGCTTATAAGAAGATAAAGATGATTTATGCAAAACAGCGAGGTTCTAATGAAATTTAGACAACCGCACGGAATCAACACCGGTTGCGTTTCGAGTTAATGGTATGTCGTGTACATTTGGTTTGTTTAAATGTGAGTTATTAATAATTATTTGCACTCGTTATGCGGAGTTCATAAAGTACAACATGACGGAAACGCTGAAGCGAATTTACTTTAGCTTTACTTTCATCCGTACTGTATTACAAAGTAAAGCAATTACCTACTTCGGCAGTTGTCGTCCGTAATTGTATGTACATTTTGATACAAAATATTATAACACTCATTTTAATTAGAAGGCATGTCATGTCATTTTTGCATTTTCCTCTATTGGATTTCAGTGTCGGAGATAGGTTCATTCGGATCCTAATCTGTATACATTCGGATACATATATATAAATATTATATATTCACTAAATACATGCAAAAAAACCAATCTGCGTAAATATTCAATAGTACATGTAGTTAACAAGGAGCCTGATAAAAAATTAAAATGGTATAACTACTAACATCGAGAAGAACAAGTTCAAATGCATGATGCATGCTCGCCATAAAACGATTATGTAGCTGGCTTCGTAGTACGAATTGTGCTTCAAGTCGGGATGTTAGATTATAAATATTATTTAGTAAAATTAGCAACACCTTTGTATATAAAAATCAATGCAACTCATGTTTTTTCATCATAATACATTTTTCAACTTGGGCTAATTAATACACGTCTTTCGATTCAATTCGTTCGAGGGTACAACAAAAACCCGACTTATTTTGGTCAAAACGGTCGATACAATGTAAAACGATTCTGGAGTAATCGTTGTGACTGATCAAAGGCAACCAAGTTAGATAATAAATTGTATCAGCTAATGCTTCCAGTATTTCTTATCATAGATGCCCTGACTAGCATCTGGTAAATATGGAGCTTATCTAAAGGCTGACTATTAAACCAGGGCGTCCTTGGAGTGTAGTCATGTCTTGGGCATTTAAAAAATACACCCATCTGACTTTCACTGGAAACAAAAACAAAAAATCATCAGCTTGAAAATAGATTTGCATGTGTAATCGACGTCCTATTATTATCATGTTGCTGGCTTACGTACCTCATCATTCTATAAAAGTCGTATATTTTAATTAAGCATCGCTCAGGACAATTTAAATCTTCTTGTATTTCAGTGGGTATTGCACCGTGGAGGCCCATGACAGTCAGATATCGAACCGGTCTCCCAAACTGATCGTATCTGGACGATATAATTATGTGACTAAACTGCAAGGCAGCCAGCATTTCCCAAGTCTGCACAGAAACAACAAGCATAACAAACTGTATTATAATCATTTATTTAATCATTATTTGTCTTTCCGTAAGCACGAGTACGATATATTAAATATGAGTTGTTTAATCGTCTTACCTTCAGTCCAAAATACTTCTGGAACATAAATATTAAAGTAAATAAAATTACACCCGGTGATGAAGCTCCTAACTCGAAAGTCTCCCAAAAGTGAACCTCTTCTATTGTGGCTTGGATTCCTGATTGTAAAAATACACAAGAGTCAGTCAAGCTTTCAAGCTGTGAATGTTGACACTTACACATGCATAATACTATTTGGAAACAAAAGACATACCAACTGTAAGTTCTCGTTCGGCGTACTCCGTGATGGCTAAAACAAAATTATAATAAACACTGTCGTAAAACAGTTTATCAATTCTACTATTCTCCCTCAACATTTGTTGAATCCCCAGGCTTATATAAAGCAAAATATCGGCCCGATAACGTTCTCCGTTTGGTTTAAAGCCTCTGTTAACCAAATCAGTAAGTTTGGATGATAACTCCACCGAACTAACACATCTTGGGTCTGATGAAGCCCCAAACATCATTTTCCAAGCTCGAAGAGCGTATTCAACCTAAGGGTAACCATCAATAGGCGTGACATAACACAAAGGAGTAAGTGAGTAAATCGGTCTGAGAAACCTACCCGAGCGTTCTTTGGAGCAGAATTTGGGGACATTACAGTTGAAACTGTTGAAGGGGGTGGGACTGGCGTACTATAGTCAGGAGGTGGAATACCAGGACTTCCGTAACTTCCGGGAAAAGATATGATGGGGGAAGGTGCAGCGGCTAACGGCATGTGTCCTGCGCTTGGCATTCCTACCACCGAGGTATTGTAGCTATTAGTAGGCGCACTAAACTGATAGGGAACATCAGTTATAGGAACAGACGGCCCAACAGGGGATTGTTGAACCGACATCCCATAGTTGGTTATAGGCGGAACTGCAACAACTTGTGGAATGTCAGAAGCAGACTCTGTATAGGACGAGGTTTGAGTTACTGGCACTGGAACCCCGCTGTACACTGGCGTGGAAAACGACGCTGGCGGAGAACTTAAAACTTTACCGGTTGTACTACTGCCACTGTGGGCCGAAGCACTGTCTGATGTGCTAGACGAAGATTGTTGATGATTAAGTTCTCCCATAGAATTATCTTCCACCAAAGTATGTTCAACTATCTTATCAACATTAACTGGCTCTCTTGCGTTTTCAATGGCAGATGCCTCAGAGACGCAAGATGTATCTTTCTTAGAAGCAACAGATTCCTCGTCCTCTGTCCTTTCTCTCACCGACTTGCTTTTCAGCCTTTCCTTTTCGTCTGACGAAAAAATTACAGGTATAGGAACAGGGAACGGAATCGGTAGCGGAAATGGTATTGGAGTAGGGGATTCCAAAAAGTAACCAGGAAAAGGAACACTAATGAGGCACGGAATTGGTACTGGAACATAATGAACTATTTCTTCTATTTTAAGAGGAATTCTTTCCATCTCATTTAACTCTGAAACCTCTGTTTGTGTTTCAATCGTTCGAGTTCTGGGCTTTGCAGAGCAAGATTTTGATTTCATTTCTGGCGGAACCTTATCAATGTAGTTGAGAATCGCGTCCAGCTGCTCTACGGTAAGAGAGTCCAATTCGTCTTCATAGTATTCACCGCCTTGCATGTCTATAAAATGGTTTAGATAGTTACTCCTTGAATATCGTGTGGGAACGGGCATGACAGTGTCATTTCAATGAGTACCGTGTACACTGAAGTTTCAAAAACTCACCATTAAACTCATAACTTGTTGAGTCAACCATCACGCTATTGTCTTGATCTTCCACATGCTGATTTCGCCGACTTCGAGGACCTCTTAGAGAAGAGGCGGAATTCATTACAGTGATTGCCTGGCTACTATTTGCTCCCAACGATGTTACCCTGTCAGACGTGGGTTGCGGTAAATATAGGACGTCACGGACATTCTTAAGATATTCAGGGTTCTTCGGTAGACATGCCAGTGAACATACTGCATACGCCGACGAAGAATTCGTGAAGTACTCAATGAGATCGTAATTATACTTCTTGACCTAGACACAGATTATCCAACCATTCTTACAACACTATGCCACAGCCAGGAATTGTTTTTTGAATTAGTAAAAATTCATAAAGTACATGATGCTTACGAACCTTGCATGACGTACAGGCCAGGATCCTTCGACTATCTAAAATAAACATATTTTTGCAGACATGGCTGCAAAAGCCAAAAACTTTGTTCATAGCAGAGAGCCAGTAAACAGGAGTAGTAAATCCAAGGTCCATATTAACAAACTTGGTGCACTTTTCACACTTTTCCGCCTTCGACACACTTTTCACTCGCAGCAAACTTTGCCAGCAGTAGTCCGAACATGTTTTAAAACTGCCAGTCTGAAGCACCAGCTCTTTATAAACTAACTTACGCATATTGCATTGACAACACGCATGCTCTGGCTGAATTTTAGCTCTGACTGGCTGATGGAAATTTCTTTCACAGTACATCTCGACACAATCATTGGAGCAAAATTCCTGTAAACATCCAAAATTTGATGTTAGTTCACAAGTTCATTTACCACCAGCAGTTCACATATTCTAGTCAAGTCTGTCGCAAGTTCACTTACTTTCGGAGCGGATTTGGCTGGTATGTTTGCCATTATCACATTTCCAACTCGCCGAATATCCAGTTGACAATTGAAGCAAACCCTGGCATTTTTCTTGTATCCCTCTAAGCACTGTGGCAAGCAAAACTGCCTGATGTCACTTCCAAATCGAACACAATATTTTCCAAGGCTACCCCAAGGAACATCCTTACCACATGTACAACACTTACAGCCAACATCCATTTGATATCGTCCTAGAAAAAGAATCACGGATCATCACTAGCTCAATCGAATTTAGTTAGTGAATTGAATCTATAAACTCACCGACGCAAAGATCCGAACAAAAATTCATTGTCTCCCAAAAATAAGTATTGCTATCGTCGGAAGGTGAGTCCCCATCCATCATTCCACATTTTGAGCATGGCAAAGTACCGCTTTTGCATTCTTTTCCTTGTGATCTAAACTGACTGAAGCACGGGTTGGAGCACAAAAACAAATCTGCGCCGTATTGTCGAACAACAATGCTGCACGGTGCACTCTGTAAAAAGAAAAAGTTTTTGCTTATGGTTATGCTTGCTTAATGGTTGTATATTAGGTAAACCTACCTTTTTACAGACGTGGCATCTTTGTTTAACTGTTGACGGCGCTGGAGCCGGCGACGTGGAGTATTGTTCCCTGGTATCGTAATCCAAGTCTTCTTGTGACTTTCTTCTATGACGAAAGACGGTCCCACTTATATTTTCTTCTTCTGTAGATATTTGCTACAATATACGCAAGTATAAAAACAGTAATAAGTCAATGGCTACCTACCGCATAAAGTGTATAGAGTGTTTAGTTAACCAATACGCTTACATGTATCGTTTTAGCTGCAGCTTCCGCCGCCGCTCTGCGCGGTCTTCGACTAGGGCTAAAAGATTCGTCATTGTCATTCTGCTGACAACTTTCTACTTCAGTTTCGTCAACCGACACTTGTACTTCCATCATATTTGAAATATCCTACAATTGTCAGCATGTAAATTAAACTGTTCTGCAGCTGAATGATAAAATGGAAACATTTTTCTTCCTATAATACGTACCATTTCTGTCACAATTTCCTCATCATCATCTTCGACTTCAAAAATGTTCTGATTGATAGTCACTGGCATCATTTGTGACTCGTCGTCCTCCTCTTGTGACTTGTCAAGTCCTCTGTTATCAGATTCCCCCTCGTCACTATCAATTGGGATTACTTCGGGCTCTTCGTTATTACTCTGATTATTCTCATAACTTTCCGATTCTTCGTCCATGTTCATTTCCATCATACTGGAAATATCCTGGAAATAAAAATGTTATCAATCCGCAATCTCCACTTAACCATCGCATCGTGGACTTAACTAGGCATGCTTACAACATCCGCAACAACTTCTTCAGTCTCATCTCCAAGAATTTCGTCCGTCCCCAAATCCAGCGTCACAACCATTTCATCTTCCCTGTGCTCTGGCATTGTCTCAGGGTTCTCTGAATTTGATAGTCTAGAATTGGAATTATTTTCTTCATATATACCATCAGCATGTGGAAGACTATCGTCCTCGTTGTTATTGTCTTTGATCGCTTCATCAGTCGTATTTGCTGCAGTGTCAGATTTATCCTTTGAAGTTTCCGGAATTGCGTCAATGTCCCTACTTTCCTCATCCTCCCTGGCACTCCGTTCCTCAGACCTCATCGACAGTGTATCCAGAGACTGTCCTTCGTCTTCGAAAATATACTTACTGGACTCCACCGGCTCCACATCCGTACTTGCTACATGTATAAATTCATTACGACAGTCAACAAATATAGTACAGACATATTAAAAATACACAGGACAATAACTAATGGTAAGCATTAATACATACCTTCTGAAAACCGGCCAACACTGTCTCTACTGTTTTCGTCATCCAAAAAATTTACCGGATTAACACTTTCTTCATTTTCTATATCATCCTCCTTAAGTTGCGACCCGCTGGCTTCCTTCCCTTCTGCAGCATCATCCTCCTCCATCACATCTGTATCCTGTGAATTATTAAGTCCCGACACAGAACTCTCTTCTGCCTCCTGTTCTTGGAACTCTGACATTTCATTAGCATCCCCCACGCCCGTCTCCGAATGTTCCTTTTCGTTCGGTCCATCTTCGCTAGTACTCTGCTGCTCATCATCGTTACGTTGACCAGCAGTCTGGTGATCTTGTTCCGAAATCCGAACTTCAGCTCCTTCAGGTTCATTAGATGCAGCTATATCAAGCAGACAGGCAATTATAAAATAATGAGTGACGAGAGATGAAAAAGCTAACACTATTGTTAACTTGTATATGTGAAAGCGAGACCAAAATTTCTGTCTAAACGTTATATTATACGCTCATCATGCATTCGGAGCAACCAAATTACCCACCTTCGTCTTCGTTCACGCTTTGATCGACATCCTTGTTCTGACCTTTGCTTTCCATTTTGTTAACCAAGTGTCCTTCCAACAATCAATACTGCAAAAGTCCGTGATGCGAAGTTATCTGATATAACAAATGTTGTCTAGTACCTATCCTCGATCTTCGTGTACGCTGTGAGAAGAATTACTTGCTTCAGCCGCCCAGTCCTTATGTCAAGCAAATACCGCTTCCATACGTTTGGCGCAATCTAGTTCACGGAGTCGGGAAGCAACTCTTTCAACTGTTTGGTCCTTGGTCTTTACTCACCACTCGACACACTTTGAGCACCGCAAATTGCATTATCACTCCATTGTCCATACTCCAGCAACCTGTCTGAATTTAAACAAACAAAGCAAGGTTTAGCATGAATGCCTGTAGTAATTTAACCTGTGTCAGCCTAGGTAATGTGGGTAGCCCGGGTAGGTATGCAATCGACAACGGTCGTATCATTGACAGCCGTTTTTAAATCGATCAAATGTGTTACATATTATACAACATTAACATGAATAGATTCACGTTAAACCCCGTCATCCCACAAGGTCCACTCGTACCCTTAACTTTGCCCTTATCAAATTTGTTCAACTCAACCATCAAGTTTACGGCATAAACGTCGTATTAATTAATTATGCTCACTACTTAACGTATTCATTACATAAGTTAAAAGTAGAAGTAATTTACTACATAACTTATGTAATAAGATAACCACTCACCAAAAACAACTGCTTTGCTTCCTACTCACTCCATGCACCCTGATTAACTCCCAGCAGCCGACACAAGTCCAATTCTCGTCAAAATGCCACGAAGGATTTCACAAGATCGACACAACTTTTAAAAAACTACAAAATATACAAATCCTTTGAAACCCACCACTAACCAACCTTTTCACAGGTTTTTCTGTCACGATATTTGTGTCTTCCCTTTCTACTACAATACTGACAAATTGCTAGTGATTATCACGTCATCGTAGTGCATTTATCACTGTCAATGTCACTAGTTTGCTCTAGTTACTCTGATTTTAATACTCACGTTGAAAGCGTGGAAGAAATTTGTGGACAATTTGTTGTTGTATGGATTTTTACACCATTTACTGCACCTCTAAAGCTTACCACCGTCTTGGATATGGATCCGCGCCACCATCTCTCGATGGCTCCAACTCTCGCGTCGCCACCACCTGCATCTCCCACCTTACACCATGCACACCATGAGCTAGTAGTGGTTTCTGCTTGTATGTTGTCTGTTACTTGTACTGTACTGCAATTTTGATGAAAATATAATTTTCTGAATCACAATTAATTTCGGAAGCTTTTCTCAAAGTTTTAGTAGCCATTTATTTCGATGATCTATATAATATGGAACAGTCGTGTAAAGTGCAGCAAAAAAATCTGAAAATCTGCTAAAAATCCAATGAAACGAAATGTGTCAAAATACATACATTTGTTGTAAAATGCGAGACTACTATTTACATTACAGTTGACAGTATACTAGTGTAATTTAAAGCGTTACAGAAAAGGAGTTAATTTAATTATTAACTGAATCATGTTCTTTTTATGATGAATGGTCTGGAAATGGAGACACAGGTCAAATGATGAATGGGATGGCAGCAAATGAATGTATGTTGTATGAATGTGAAAATTTATTTGCTTAAGGACGGGAGTTTATATGAAAAACTTGAGACATTTAAATTTTGTCATAATTTAGTAGTCGAATTTATTAGGCTTGTGCTGGAGCAGATTCCGATGATTCAGCAGCAACAGGGGTGGCCCCTGGAGCGGCTGCTGGAGGCGCTGGTGTTCCGGCGGCAGGAGGAGCTGACGCTGGACTTGACGCAGCATCCGTTACTGCTGTGGAGTTGGAAGATGAGCCCTGCGTTGGAATCGCGTCTCCCTTAGGTTGAAATCCGTTTTTATCGGCCACGTAAGTTATGCTGATTTGCTTCCCTATTGAAAGGAGAGCACCGAATCAGCAAATGCGGAAAACAGATTTATAAGGTGCTTGCTACTAATCAAATAATAATCTGCAACGTATTTTACTTACCATCAGGTGCTACATAGCTGTAGGACCTGAAAAATCAGTAGCAGTCATATCGAAGTTATGAAGTGCTTTGATCAAAAGTCAATCGTTTGGGCGTTATATTTTTTCTTTAAGAAGATATTTTCTTTGTTACCCTTCGATGACAAGGCTAGACTCAGTTTCCCCCATTCCTGGAGCCTCAGTGTGACCAGACTGGACCAACTTGGTGCCATCAGAGAGCTGAATGTCGTAGCTGTATGTACCTTGTCCATCTAAAGGCTTCACCTCATTTTTCACGAATGTAACGTTGCCCTTCTCTGGTTTCGTGTCACTGGGTGCCGCTGCCGCTACATTTTCCTGGGGACGAGCGCTTGTGTGACAAGCTAGGATGAGGGAACTTATCCCAATCACTATGAACTGGAAACACATCGTACATACACCCACTGGTTATCTAATACGAATTAATTTAGATGGAGAAAGATGATCATGGGAAAATAGAGTTCATTACGGATTTCATTATGAGGATGATGATGATAAGTGTAAAAAAGATAAGCCTCTTCCTCCTTCGGACGTGAACACCCTGGCAGAACTCTTAACAGAATGCGTACCTGAAAGCGGCGACTTTCGGCCTTATATACTGTTCAAGAAACAAGTGCATCATAATGAACTAACGAAGTTACTAATCCCTTCACCCTTCAAAATTGCTGGACGTTTACTCATTTAACGAAGACACTCTCTCTATCCATGGAATACCTAAGCTTATGTGCAATCTACTTGAGGTGCAAAGAGACTCATTAAACGACATACTTCATTTCAGGTTTAAAGGCATTTACACAATTTATTTAGAACCAATGTTGTTGGTGCATCTCGAACTCTGCACGGTTGATCTGTAAATTATACACAATCGACAATTATCACGTTCACTTAGAGTATTCACTCATACCCGATTTGAAAGTCAAAATTAAGCTAATGCTTTCAGATGGTTTATGGTATACCATGAGTGCAAGCAACGGTATTGTGTTTTACAAACTGGACTACTATACATAGTACAACCTAGATACCCATTTCTGGTGATGGGACATTGAGCACGTTTTAGAAGATATAGACCAAAGCTTGCTTCACCCCACAATCTGAGAGGTCATCTCACTGCAGAATTATACGACGGATGTCTGACGGAAAATCACTGATCATTTCAATAATATCATCACTTTTTCGCCACCATGCATGGAAGGCAACCCAGAGACCAGTGCCTGGATGAGAGCAGAGTTGGGGCTAATGTCTACCAGTCGACATGATAAGGTAGGGTTGACATAATAAAGGTGTGTTGTGACTTTTGGCAAAGAAATGTTTGTAATGACAGAAAAATATAACTTTGTGTACCTTACTATTTTGAGAATGTTAATTTTTTTAGTTTAAAGATGCTTACAATATTAGCACTCTATCGTAGTCACGCCAGGTTAACTGTTACAAAGAAAGTACATTATGTCCTTGAAAGTTGTACAGTTGCACAGGACTTCGGCTTGTTTTTGGCAGATCATAAATTTGCATACGCCGAGTGCAATGGTACTAATTATACTCTTGCTAAAAATGAAAGGAAATGCGTTTATTTCGTAATATTTGTCTCGAAGATGCAGTTTTTGTTGACGTCAACACAATTTATTAACATGAGCAGGCGTATGCAATCGATGGATGTCACACTCCCTGGACTTAGGATGCATTTTCCACATCCAATCATTCAATGATGACAAAGTTTGCAGGTGCTTGTCAGCTCACCATGTTGTAATATTCCAACATTTCTTGAACGGTTTAGCTGAATTTTGTACCTGCGTTCTGGCTCGGTGGGTTTGGGTTTGATGGTAACAAACCCGGATGAAAATACTAATAGCGGATATATTATTTTCATGGATTGGCTCACGGATAAACTTTAAAACTCAGTAAACAAGTCAGACAAAAGTCCTCCAGTCAACTTATCTTGGAGATCAGCAGAATTCTTAAAGATTCAACCTAATCGTCATGCATTGCAGTAGCGCTTTTGTCTCATTTCTGGTTAGCATTATCCTACGGCTTACGCGTTATACGGTAGTAGTGTTGCGGAAAGCACAATTA
>JAHZMW010001993.1:0-25431 GCA_027743745.1 Alloscopus bannaensis | reverse complement strand
CAAAAAAGTCAACGCGTTCAAAAGTTATCGATGATACGGCCGGACGGCCGGACGGACAACCGATACAATCTTAATATATGGCTGGCCGCCATAAATAAATCACACATTTACGCTTACGCACGACTTTTTATGTATACGTGACAAGTTTGACAGAGGCAGCCAACAGTGTCGCATTAACATTTACGCGGATCTCTCTTGATAATGTTGCAACGAGACCTGCATTATTGGTGTAGGCAGGTATTCCACAAAATCAGTCTAATTAATCAGACACGGATTTGCGGAAGTACGTACGGTCGTAGCGTAATGAAATGATTATACTTTGTGTATCTACTGTGTGTGCACGCTCTACGCAAATCTAACAAAAGCTTCGTGTCCACCACTCTCTGAAAACACAGTTTTAGTAGCAGAGATACATGCAACAAAAAAACTCATTTTGGTCTGAATACGGTGAAAATACGGATATATAATACGCACAAGTGCTTATTCAAGGGTTTCCCAGCACAAAATATATGCTTGATTCTTTGAATGACATTGGCACACAAATATATTTTCAAACTATATAATTTTTCCTATCTGCATCCCCAACCATGAGGAAGGCCATACTCATCCAGAAAAAGCTAATCAAATCTACCAAACCCCATTGTAAATCATGGGATTCATTTAAAATAGAGTGAGCCTGTCAGAATTGCATTTGGCAACCTTGCTAAAAAGCAGCTAGAGAGATAAACGAGAATAAGTTCACAAAACAAAAACTGCTACTCATTCATAATTCAACTTGCTTCATAAAAGTTTTAGAGATGACACTGCACGAATACTTTTTAAAACGCAATTGCTCCCTTAAAATTTCTTTGCCAGAACTCATGAAATGCTTTTCAGCTATGAATGAAACAGGCTCAAGGCAAAACCAACGATAAAGAGCGTAAATATGTTTATGTGGTCTCGAGAAAGTGACGCAATCACACCGCCTGTTGTGTCTAAAAAAAACTGAGATTGTGGAAACATATTGGAGAGCAGAAGAAACCCGGCGTCTTCATGTCTCCCTTGAAAAATTTACCTTTCTTCCTCCGCAAACGAATATTATTACGTATGCAAATATTCACAGTGATGCAATTAGTAAAATCACGCAAAAGGCTTACCTTGCTTCATTTTCTGCCCTTGTTTGTACTTCAAGCAAATAAAACTTTCTTCAAGAGTCACTCCTCAGAAATCAAAGTGGAGCACCTGTAAATCCCAGAAAATTATAGAGACGTTGTCTGAAATGTATCTTTACTATTTATCACACAAACACCTCATCACCTCACTTCTACGCAAGCAAACACACACGTCGCCACCAGCTTACTCCTTTAAAAACTCGAAAGATTTTTAAACGCTCTGGGTTCAAGAGCAAAATTCAAAAATGGAATTCTCAGAAAATGTCCAAGAGAGTTTGTTTTCCTTCGTAAATTATACAACGAGAAAAAAAACTTGTTGTTCTAATAGACTCGATTCTTGCTCCCGTTTGTCAGAATGAAGAAAAAAACTCATCAGCTCACCTTCCTTCAAAATTCTCACTCTCGCTTTTTATTTCGGAGGATACAAGGATTTCGAGGAGAGCTTCACAATTTACGATGAACTTGAGAGAGAGGAGACACGAACTGAGACCGTTTTTGAGTGAGCTCCACTAGTTGTCTCTCTCGTGACGTCACACCTCTTTTAATGACGCCTTGCCAAACTTCGTCCATAAGAGAATATTTAGATGTGCCAGCTTCATTTATTTAGACGGGCATACATATCACATCAACTTCATTTTGGTTGTACCTACACATGTGTGTAGGATTATGAGAGATGATTAGATGAAAATATGGGATCTTTTCATCGAATATATAGCGAGTTTCTGTTTAGATTCGGTAGACGAAAGCTCTCCATTATAACTTGCTCGTAGTGTGCACCACACAAAAACACGTTGGACCCCGGTCGTCCGATGTATTTGCATGGAACCACTTCTACGTCTCTGGTGAGCATCGCTTCTAAAAAAAGTTTTGCATACGGCTTCACATCCATATTCAACTATTTAGCTGTTTGTTGAAAATGTTTGCCCTCTGGCACTATAAAATTATTCCTGTATCTGGTCTTCTGGTAAGTTTTGGTAGTGGCACAGGTACAGGTTTTGTACATTATTGTCGCCTTTGTATTTGGAAAAAAATGGGCTTCCAGAACTTCAATGGCACTGACAGCTTTACCACATATTATCCTACTCCATCATTTTCCACTAACCTTTTGTATGAACTTTACCTTTAAAAATATGATGAATATATAATATGTATGTATTCAAACATTATCTGTTGTAAAATATGTAGTTTTATAACTCGACTCGAGGCTTCATATAGATTGAGAAGGATGTGAATTGTAGCAGCGCTATTAGAATTTTTGGTTGATACTTAGGTATCCATCCAGTAAGTGAAATAGGTAGGAAATGCATATAAAAAGGTAATGAAGTAATGATGCTAACGCAGAGAACATCCATGCAAAACGCTACCCAAGACCCCACTTTGTTTCACTTTGCCCCAACATGAGTCGAACAATGTTTACAAATAAGCCGTATTTTCCCGAGGGAAGCCGTCTCGGATCTTGTTGACTATTTTTTAAGCTTTTCCTGCGTTCATATGAGTTCATATACCATGCATGCAAGAAAGGGTTGCCATCGAGTAACCATCAAAGCGGCTCATTCAAAACACAAAAACGTTCGTCACTAACCTGCACTTGTTTTATACATAACTTTCCGACCTTCCAGGAAGTCAAGTTAAAGTGCAGTTATATTTAACTTAATTGATGCAAGTCGTTAAACAAACTTATTAGTAACACACTTATATAGTTCATCGAGTGTTTTATGTGTGTTAACAAGATTGTACAATTAGTTTTAAGTAGTGAATTTTGAAGTTGAAAAATGCTCACGTCACCATAAAAGTTGAGTTTCAAAGTCAAATTTCACTAATTAAAACTAATTGCACAAATCAATTCACACACAAAAAACATTCGATGAACTATATAGTGTGTTGTTGATAAGCTAATTTTAATTAAAGTTTGCTAAAACTACGATTTTAACGTTTTGTAAACCGGACCCCCTTAAGCCTGACTCTGGACAAAGAACTTTATTTGTTGTCTTCGAAGAAAGGTGTTGGCAGGTGCTTGTAAACATTTATCAGTCTTGGTTGGAGCGGAGGAGGAAATGTATTAGTTTTGAGTAGATTTTGTAGTCAATTCATAACGTCGAGCGGAGAGGGAGGAAAGGAGGTGTGTGAGGTGAATTGACGGTGGCTTAGGTTTCTTGAGTTGAAAGGTTATCATGTCTGGAAACATGAGTTTTGTGAGTAGTTCAGATACTAGCAGGACTCTTGCCAGGGAAGGGAGTGGGACTGGTAATAGTAGCCGGTCTACAGGGACTTTGACAAGTACGCAGGATGAGACCATCCGAGGAAAGGCTGAGCCTACGGTAATGAAACTTACCAATTCGTCGTGATCTTTATTATTTAAAATTGCATTTATTTCTTTGTAGTCTCTTGTTGATTAGTTTTAATTTTCAAATATCACTTTTTTCTTTAGGTTCACATGAAGGATGTATGGTCTACAAGGATTATCTTATCGGCGCTCGAAGAGGTCGCTTTTGCAGAGTCACCATTTCCCAAGCTACCCCCAGCGTTGCTGAGTACTTTACAAAAGTTTATATTGTCCGTGAATGCATCGGCTGCGGACTGCAATCCTTTTGTGCAGTTTTCAAAGTCGCCAACCATCGAAGGAGGTCGGTCTTCAGGATTAGACGAAAGCCAACAACGCCTCGGTTTGTCTACGGAAGAAGTACTCGAAACTGTGACATCGGAGAGTAAAGTTGTTTTACGGAGTCTGGTCTACTCGTATGTTCGGAACACGGCTTCCTGCCTTGTGAAAAAATTCCAGCCGCTTTCAAGTTACTCTGCAAGTCGTAAACAGGGCGGAGGAGCGGAAGTGGATTTTGAAACGCAGGAGTCTTTCGATTGCATTTTAAGGCAACTTCAGCTTTTTCAACAACAGTCTGCCGAAGCAGAAGATGAAATTAAGCAGCTTTGGAGACAAAGAGAGGAGGAGCTCACGAAGTACGAAAAAGATATTAAGAAAGTGAGTTGCGCTGTTTTGTGTACAAATATACCCGAACATGTCATTAGTTGTAGTCTACTATTTTTAGTCACAAGCTCTCTATGTTTGACTTTTAAATTACTTTAGTTTGATGCGGTCACTCGAGAAGTTTTGACAAAGGAGAGTGCTCAGAGGGATCCTGAATTTGCAAAACAGTACGCGGAGTTCTTGGATCTTGAAATCAAATGTCTAGAACAGCAAATTAGGTGAATGAACAATAATCGATGGATATTGTTCACAACAATAACCAACGAATTTTTTTAGTTTAACCCACTGATTTGTTTCCGAATACATAAAACAGGCTCGAAACTCTTCAGAAAGAAGCTGAAGAAAACCCTGAGGATCTGCGTAGAGCAACGAATGAAACGTACAATGCACTGAAAGCTCACTATGTGACGTTGTTGGAAGAAAGTGAGGATTTCGAGAAGAAGTGAGTTAATATTTGGTAGTAAACCACTTGATGATATTACCAAATCAATACATGTTAAAGGACAATTCAAATTATTGCAGGGCGGAAGAGTACGTGTCCCTTGGAGGAGACTACATGAAAATTTTTGACAAATACACCTCCCTGGAAGAAGCCATCAAGACTAAAGAATGGGTTAAAGAGCAACTGATGAATGGACCACACGATGATTCGCTGTTGGGAGATTCGTTTTATGAGTAGGGGCTACGAATGTTTTAACCGTGCGTCCCTATTATTTCCTGGTTCCTGTGAATCTAACTTAGTATAACACAAGTCGCATGCGTATGATTTCATATTCTTTTCACTACATATTTTAATTAATAATATTTCAAACCACAGGTTTCCGATATTTATGCTTTTTTTATTTCCAATTCTCTTCCAATTTTGGTACATTAATATCTACAGAATTATATAGGCAGTTCAATTATTCTATGCAGTACGCATTTTCGATGCTACATATATATTTTGTATTCCGGATCCGGACAAAAAATAAAGCTTTCCAAAAAATAAATTACCAGTTTAAAGTTCAATTAATAACCACTACTTAATTAGCTCACCGACAAGGTACATCTTTACTATTGTAATTAGAATATCGTTGCCTAAAATGACATTCGTGCGGATATACATCGTCATCATTTTGACAGTAGAGTATTTAACATTCGTTGAAAAGTTGTAACGTGCTCAAAACAAATCTGTACTATATTTCGTAAGTAGTTTTTTTTGAGGAGTCTGTTCGACTACTCTTCAAAAGCTTGTGAGTTAGTTAAATACGTACTCGTGTGTTTATCGGTATACTGTATATATTGTAAATTATACAATTATCGAGCGAGAAAAGTGAAAACATTAATGCGAGGATAAACAAAAAGGTCTTAATACATATTTGCAATTGATATTACGACTTTTGTTTCTACGTATTTTAAATAGCAGCACCAATACCTTTCTATATAGTTCTCCGAATCACTAGTTTAACTGTCTCGCTTATAGATTTTGTGCAGCATGTCCAAAAACAAGCCTTTGGGAAGCTCCTCACTCATTTGATGAATATGGGAACAGATGAGATTGTAAGTCTGCTCCTCGTACTGGTGATACACATCCCGAAGACTCAAGTCTTGAGTGACCTTCCTAACTTGCATCAGTAGTTTGGGATTCCCAATCTCAGCCATGATCATTGCTAGTGCGACCGGCAGGTAGAATGAATAGAAGCTTGTTTTGTACTTCACGATAGCCGAGTACCTGTCCATCGTGTATCTGAAAACATGAGCCAACAAACATGAGTTACTAATAACTGTGGGATTTTTCTCAGCAAAATGACGATCGCGTCACGGTAATAGGGTAGGATTCCCCAAGTAAAAACCATTTCAAAAGAAAAATTAATATTATGGGTTTACGTTTCCATTTTCCTATCTTGGCCAGTTCGGGTGTCAAGGCTTTGCCCCAATGTAGTCCTGTACGAGACGTCATGCATCACGTCCATCAGGGCAGCGTAGTACGGCTTTGCGCTAAAATTCTTCCGCAGGATCTGGTAAATTGCTCCTTCTAGCATTAATGCATCGTTCACAGCGGCAAGTCCGAGTTTGTCCACCTTGTACCAACAGGGGCGTCCCCGCCTCGTTTCACTCTCATCCATTATGTCGTCGGACACCAAAAAGTGAGCTTGCAGCTATCAAAAATGCATCCATAAAATTAATTAACGTGAAAGCAACAAATGCTACAAACGTCATACAGTACAGTTATTTGTACACATAATGAATAGTTGTCCAACTTTTTATTACAACTTACAATTTCTACACACCATCCCAAAACGTATGAAAGCCGAATGTTTTCGTCAGTAAGCTCATCAGGTGCCAGGTACTTGTACGCCAAAGCGGTAGCAAGGCCCCTATAAAGTCAATAAAAACCAACCTTAATTTTGATCAAGTTGATCAGATAAATGTGGGAATAATTCGTACGAGTAATTAGGTTAAAATTCAAGATGTATGCGTGCGTATACAAACCTGTTTCTTTTCCCATGCGGCACGTTGTACTGCAGAACTCTTGCGAGCCACCGATTAGTTTCCTCCATGTCTTTCATGTCTGGGATTTCCACGATTTCCTTCACAATGCTGTGGTACACAGTCATAAACTCCTCTCGTTCATCCTTGGACATTAGCTTGGGTTGATCTTCCATAATGCTGTCTCGATCGCGACTACTTTCCACAAGTCTTTGAGATGTCACAACAGTTCTATAAGATGAAAAAATAAGTCACAATCTCGAACACATCAGTTACACTTAAAAATAACATCCAAAACTCACAAACATTCGACAGAGTGAACAAAACTTCTCATTTCAATCTCCTCAAATATGACTAGTACGTGCAAGAAAAACTGTTTCTGAATGCTATGAATAAAATTAACCGATGAATAGAAGAAAAGAATAGAATGATTACAGTTTTTTCACGTTTTCTAATGCAAATACAAATCAAAGAAATTCATTTTTCTGTTTTCTCCACACAGCTCATAATAATATGAGAATCTAATCATACACAAAAGTGAGGAAGCGAGTAAACGCTTCGATAAAACTCAGCGATAACCTAACCCAGCCTACATAAAAAACACAATCTCCAACTTCTCTGAAAAACTTCAGATCGAAATCTACTGACACGTGTAGTGTAGAGAGTTTTCCTTTCGACCCCCTACTCACTTTTCAAATTTTCATCTCCAAGAATACACTTTACCTTGTGCATTTTTTGTTTTCTTAACAAACTATATTATTGTTTATAACTCAATCCGTTTCGCAATCAATGGTACTTTGCACACCGAGAACGATATACATACATTTGAATGAACGAAGCGTTGAAATAACCATATTTTTCACAAATCTCATCTACCATATATCAATGTCGCCGCGAACAAAACTTTTACGCTTAACAATTGAAGTGAACTTACGTTGTCGAGCCTTGAACAGCAGAGTTTGAAGCAACACCTTATACACTTGATTGGATTTTGTAAAACTGATTCTAGAGCCCTCTTAACAATGCCCTCTTGAAGAAACTCTTCAACTACACTTTCTTCACAAGACTTATCCAGATCAACGCCAATTTGTAACTAAAAAGAAATGGGACTGAAGCATAGCTTTATATACGCGACTGAACTACTCGCGTACACAAAATCTAATCAGAAAGGGGGTTTCCTCTCTCATAACTTGGAAATACTGAAATATATACGTCTGCAAATAACAATTCCCGATGTAATGCATAGCAATTTGCAAATTACATTACATATCTTGAAAATATCGTTTCTCTCAAGCTTTTTACGAGGACAAAACTATCCAGCATACTACGTAAAACATTGACGTACACAACCGTGTGCAGACAATTCTATCATTTAGAAAATGTTCTCACTCATCATGTTTGTGAAATCTACTTCTGTGCTGTTAGCATAAAATCTGAACCTAGATCATCGTCTCCTCACAATCTCGTTCAAAATGCGCAAGTTCAAGTAAGCAATCTTCCAACAATGTTTACTGATTCACTGGTATATTACCAGTGATACATAAAATCCACGACGCAGCGATTGAGTGTGTAAAGCATACAAAGAGAAACATATCAACCAAATTAGTTTTTCAATCCTCCTACATATTGCATACAGCCAGGCTCAACCACCGGCACGCAAATCGGCTTCTTGACGTTGGGTTAGTGAGGATTTCACTATGACGCAGTCCTAGGCCCTAATTAGATTCAAGGCAAAAATACTAGTGAACACGCATAAAAAATAACTGCAAGGAAACAACAATTCATTGACGATCATGGAACAATTTTTGGGGTCAACTGTCAATTGAAATTCATTGGTAAGAAAGGTTATTGTTTGCCACAAATCACAATTGGAGCGTATGGGTTTTGTTCCCGGCAGCATGAGTAACTTTAATCATGAAATATTGACCATATTATTAAAGTCAACCGAATTAAATTAGCTTGTCATCGAGAGACAGTTTCGGGAGACAGTGTTGTAGTAAACCATTAAAAATGAAGTAAATGTGCGACAATTACGGTCAAGTTCGAAAATCGAGCGAAAGTCAATGCCAGGAAGTCAAGTAATTGTTGCTGACGACCTCCAAAATTCTGAAATGTGTACAGACACACATTCTTCCGGTAAAAGACCTACCACTACCGCCAGGTCTTTACTCTACAGTCGTGCGTGGTTCATTATTATTGCTTAACAAAAATTGCAGTAATCAGTAATTGCATTACCGTTTTGGAGTAAAATTCGTTGTTGACGCAATCCGCTCAAACGTGGGTCCCACTGACGAACTTGTAGATCCATTAGCAGTCCCGAAATTGGGAGTCATTACACTTGAACCATCGTCAATCTTCAACATCGTTGTAGATGTTGAGTTTGAGCAACGACTTAAAACATCTTCTCCCCGCTGAGACGTACGCATTGATTCATTTTGAGCAGGATGCGTCAGTCCATCCATGATTGTATTGGAGCAGTATCTTCGCCGGAAGTGAGCTGACATTTGAGCTGACATGCGTAAGGTGGATTCCCCGACTTCATCGTACATCCTCATTGAAGAGGACAACAAAGGCCGACGCGTCGTAATTGTTCGGTGGTTTTGCAATCGTTGTGTGTGCCAACCGCTAGCATTTTGCTGCTGGTCGGCATTTCGTTTTCCGTCTTCCCAAACTCCTTGAGCATCTTTTGCCAACGTGGAGGAATTACAACAAGGGGAGAAGTTATTGTTTGGGAATAATCCCACAATTCTCACGAGTCTTGCGCAACAGTTCTTCTTCATGACTGCTTATCTGCTCTGAGCGCAATGTGTCGTCGTCGTCGTCACAGTCGTCAGTGATTTATAATACAAAAGCGTGTAGTGTAGCCTCTGCTTCCATCCACATTCCACCTTGTAAAATTCTTGTAACCAGAAGAAACCAGTTGGATTTTTCCTTGCCAATCTTGTCAATATAGAGTCAATCTACTGGGTCGGATCTCGGATGATGATGATGATTCCTTCTCACTAGGAAAGTCTACGATTGTAAATGGTCACCTCACACACTATTCCCAATGAGTCTGGAAAGTTCAGTCCATTATTCTATGTGAATTTGAAAACATAAAAAACATTTAAATTAAAAAGGAAGTTATACAAAAACAAATTTTCCAACTTCAACAATAATGGTGCATTCAGTTGTTATTGGTATTACTATATATATGCACAAGTTGCTCAGGTATTTAACATATTACAACGTCCATTATATCCACATCCGCAATGTCATTTTGCAAGTTTTACACCTCACTAACTTGAAAGTATAATATTTATTTATTTAATGTTATTACCTTCACGCAAAGCAAAATGCTTCCTACGCAGGTATGTCCACGGCAGGTCATGCTAACAAATGCGTTATATAAAAATTACTTAATTATCTGGAATTTTTGGTGAGAGAATATCTAACTGGCAACTTGTGGGAGCACGAACTTACATATAAATTGAGGTGTGAACGAAGATTGCATGCATCCACACACTGGCACACACCTGTAGTAAAAGGCAAGTGCATGCTCATAATAGTATACATATAGTATACATCTACATACTACATGATAATGTATAAAAACAAGATCTTTTTGATACCGGACATCCACGTCAAAACCCAAAGTAAATCTCTAATCCCGGTGTTTTAAAGCACTCACAAAACGTTGACAGTGTCAGTGAGAAGCCCAAATCATCATAAAACAGGCGAATGCTTGAAGAGATCTATAACCTCAGTAGTAGCCTGCCTGCAACCCTTGCATAATGTAAATATGTAGCTGTTCTTTCATCTTCATTCACTTGATTCATATTATGCGTACTCCTCAGTTTATTCCTCTTCTTTGCCTTGCGGCTGTGTACTCGCTTCTTGATGTTAATTCAATCATTCTATGAATCCTCATTCTCCGTTCCAAATCCTACTATGTACTCAATTGTTGCAAATGTACCTGCGAGAAAATAGCCGTAACCATCTTTTGTACAAAGTGTAAAGAAACAAAATGCTTACCTTTTAAAACACAGGTACATAGTACATATTATTATGGTTCACTATGAAAATACAAGGAAATGTCTATTCACCTCTTCTAGTAGCAAAGTTATAAACTTAACACAGCTTTAGGTACAAACCAGTGGTACCTATTACCTGGTCTAAACAAATATGTCTGGGTCTAATAGTTCTAAATAACGCTAACTAGTCCCGTCAGTCACCCTATCTTCTTGTCTGTGCAAACATTTAAAATTAGTTCCGCAAAATATACGGATGAATTTCAATGCATAAAAAAGCTTCCACTTCCAATAAAGACGGCAATTTTTACATTTTCATAGCTAGGAATCCTCCCCAACATGCACCCCAGAATATGTATACGTAATGTATGTAATAATACAAGTAAAAAATATATAAAATACATCTTAAATTGTCCGTGTGGTGGTTAATAATAATGCAGATGCACCCCAGAATTTCCAGAAGTGATACGATGCTAATAAACCGCCTTAGATGATAACATATCTCCTAAAAACTAAAAGATCTGACGAGATTTGTACTTTTTCCTCAAATTACAAGACGCCCAGGTATATTTTTGCTGATATTGGTTGGTGCAAACGCCTATATGTTTCCGCAGCTCGTTCACTCGTTCTCCTCCTTCTACTAAACAAAAACGCAGTTACAAACTTACTATACAAGCAATGACAATACGTCTCTCAATGAAATGACGCACTTCTTGGCATCAACCCCCAGTCGCATCGTTTTTAGGTTGTACGTGTGTTGCTAGACTAAAATAACAGGACAAAACTCACCTCAATAATTGTTGCTCCTGCTTCCTTCCGTATTATATGGCTTCCAGAAAACTTGACTTCAACTATCCCAACTTCCAGGAAAAGATACAGATGGCAAAGGGATCACCAGCACCACTGCTTTCCTTCTTCCAACTTCTTTTACTCAGCAATCACAACCAAAAACGAACACAAGAATTCACAATGTGATGACTTTCTGCTGCCCTTTTCCAACTAACAGCAGAATTCCGTGGGCAGTAATGAAGGTTCACAATTAACAACTTAATTTTACAAGTATTCTTCCGACGATTAGATTAGAAAATTGTTCACACTTTTGTTGAGAAACCCATGAGTTTCCTTTATTAACGTCAGCTGTTGACACTTCCCAGTTCTCACACACGGAGATGACGGCACATCAAGCCAAAAAGAAAGCGTGAAACGAGGTTGAATGTTGCATTTGTGCAAGTTCAACGAACGGTTTTGTGGCTCTCATAAAAAACTCGTGTTCCTCGTACCGGAGAGCTGAGCAAATCACGCACTCTGTACAGCAATGCGCATCATTCTCAACGCTATGTTAACAAAGGCGTGTAAAGTAAATGTGCATTGTTTGTACCACGTTTTGTAACTTTTTTGCAGACATTTTCTTTACGAAAATGACAACAATGACGAAGTCATACACTCATAAAAATATAGACTTGAATAATCTGGCTAAGCACTAAGTGTCCAGTCATTTTGCATGAGCATGAAAGACAATGAGTGCATACCTACATTCATTCTTAAAATACAGCGTTTGATTTTATGTGGATTTGAATACGATTGAGCGTTGAAGAGTGTTTCAGTTCAATGAGTCTGCTCATCTTGAGTTAATTCTCGTACACCAGAACCAGTAGTCCAGCAAAAATCCAAATGTAAAAAATTATTAGAAATGTTACTGTAAATACTAAACACGAAATGCCGTTTCACTTCAGTTCAAGGTCAACATTTAGTGTAGAAAGAAACGTGATGAAATACAACCTTCATTCAGTTGGAATTGCGAGAGTATAACGTGATGAACTATATTATGCTCTTTGCCATCTAATTGTAAGACGGATTGTTGGACGGAATTTGCTTTGAGTGAATTCCAGCCTTACACGGAGGCATTTATCAATGTTGCTCGCGTTGACTATGTCTTGAGTACCACAGAAGCTGGTCACTTTGTCAGTGGAACAATTTCTGTAATTTTGCTCATTTTAATGTGTGGAATATATACTTCAGTAAGCGGAAGACTTTGCATGTCATAAAATATTAAAAATGAGTAAAACGATGAATGAGCTAAAAATAAATATTTATGTTGAATGTGTGTTTGTTAAAAATTTCAGTGTGAAAGGGGAAAAAGTTTCGTCAGAAATTATAACGCGTGTCACATGCTTTTGCAACAAAGCCTGCTGAAACTTGAACGAAATCAAATGGTTTCCGCTTTGTGTATGACACACGACACATTTAATCTGGCCTGCAATTTGTGCTACAAATCAACTTTCACTGAAATGCCATTGTTGAATGGAAATTATGCATGCAATCTAGCATTATTGATTCATATGAAAATTCCGCTTCCGTTCCAGCTGCTCCGAAGGAACATTTTCTGTTTAAACAGCAGCTTTGATGAGTATAAAACTCTGAATTGCCAAAAACTGGTGAATTTACTGGAGAAAATATGGATTTCCGGCGGTGCACGTTTTTGCTGCTCGTGGGAATCTTAACTCTGTCAGGATCCACCGGTATGCGTGTCCTCCCGCAAGAAGCGCCTCGGATCAGTTTGAAATCCTACATTCAGGTGGATGACAACGAAGAGATTTTGGCGACCGATTTCCAGGGAAAGAAGATTTTCGAAAATGAGTTTGTTTCAATGAACGGAACCGAGTACGTCGTTTCCGAGGCTAACCAGGTGCAGTTCAACTGCGAAGCAAAGTACCCCGTCATGTGGACCTTCAAGTATCCTGAGGTGCTCGACGAAATCTTATGAAGTTCAATATTTCCTGTCATATCCTATCCTAATCTTCCATTGAAATGAACAGCAATTCTCAGGCATGGAGAACTACGTTGTCACACTGAATCCACACAGAGGGTCAACGTTTACGAAGAAGATGAAGGCTCCCATAACTCAAAATTACTCTGTGAGTCTTTGGATTCACAATCCCGGCTATCGATTTGACGCTGGCTACTTGGAATGCCAACACGTTAATAATCCCAAGCTCAAGTCTACCATTTATGTTTACTTACAAGGTACTTCAAAACCTTCATAAATTTTACTCACATTACATAGCATAAATCCAGACTAAAACATCATTATCCTAAACCTCATTTATTAGGCCAAATCATCTTGGAAAATCAAGGTTTGACCACAATCATCAACTCAACGGATGGATCTTCTCGCCCCGTCGTTTTACCCTGTAGGCCAATCAGCCCCGACACCCCTGTAGTGCTTGCCAAGGAAATGAAAATCAAGAAACCGACACCAACTCCAAAGGCACTAGTTCTTCAGAAATAGAATTTAACTAAGTGTACAGAATCGTCTTACTAAATTAAGACTTTCTTTCTTGTTTGTAATAACAGTCGTTACTGTCAATGATTCCCAACCCTTTTGGAGGTGGCAAGCATGGCACGACGACCACGGTCAGACCACTTCAGACAAATCAGACGACATCAACTACACAATGGGTCCCAGTTCCCCTCAGTTCCTCTGTCCAATTTGACCCGAGACGTGGTTTCATTCTCGACAAAGCTAAGTTAGGAAACGTGTACAGAAGGTACAAGTGTTATCTGGAGGAGGAGGAAAATGAGGTCTACTCTTTGGTGGAGGTCACTAAAGGACGTGAGTTTAAATGATCAATTATCTTTAGAAACCCGAATGAGTCATTAGTAACAGCTTTCTAAGTGAATTAATGAATCTTCATTAAATGTATTTTCCCAGCGGAAATCGTTTCCTTCAAGTTTACTCCGGTCAAGGTCACCTCTACCTATGGCAGGGTTAAGGTGAACCCGGTCGCGAATCAGATAAGTTGCTGCAGTGGAAAAACCGACGAGCCTGCCACCGGTATCAGTTTCAACTGTGAAAACGAGGCTGCCTGTGAACTCCTCAAGCCGACCGTTATGTACGACTACTTGGTATGTTTCCACCAAAAATTGAAGCATGCTCTGAATTGTGATGCTGAAATCGGTTTTTATGCTTGAGTGGCCAATTCCTTAAATATATAGACAAAAAAGAGACCGTCATATTCGTCATATCATAATTACGATGAAAGGGACTGCTACGATGCTTACCTCGATTCTTATAACTTCCGCTCTACCCTTCTCATGTGCGATGGTGGGAATGTGAAGCTCCATGTCGTAGCGCAGTATTTGGTTGGCTACCCCAATCTCACAACAACGGCGACCCATTCGACATACCCTATCTACAACAATGCGCGATCCGTGTGTAAGAGTGTCATTAAAATTTTGGATGACAACTGGAGCAACGCAGTTAGTATCCCGTCTTATATTTTTCAGTTGACATCTCCGAAGGGACTGGGGCCTTAGATCAGGACGACAAAATCAGAATTGTGGTGAGTAGCTCGACGAGGAATCCAGACTACTACGGGGATGTCTACTATCCCTCACGATACAAGTAATGATTCAGACACGTTCTAAAAATAATACCACCATTCTACCATCCTTTGGCAGAAAGAAATATAAGTTTTGAATTACATTGTTCAGAAGATTTGCGGGCAGACGGAGGCACTACATTGGCAGACACGTGCTCCCACGAATCGGGGGAAACATTGTCGAAGGGGAACGCATAACTGTGGCGTGCTTTGGCCTCCAGTACTTTTACGCGCTTGGGGGGTGGCTCCAGCTAAACTGGAGAAACGGGAGCAAAACCATTATGAGCAGCAACGTCACCCTGCAAATTAGAGGAAGTCGGGTGTACAGCCCCTTGTTCTACCAGATGGAAATGTTTGCCCCTCCAGGCTCCCAGAATGACAGGGTAGTGTTTGGGGTCATTGAGGCAGCAAACCTCAATATGGAGTCGGTCGACTGTTATCAGCCTGTGTGGAACTCGGCAAAGTGGGACAAGATGCATCTGAAGTTTAATGTTACGCGTACGTATACAAAATACAAATAGTCACAAGATCGCTGCATTTCTTATCAAACACTAATACTTCTTTTGTGGTTGGCGTGCAGCGTCCGTCTTACCCACGTTCGAGCATCCTGAGACGAAAGTTCTCAATGTTAAATTTAACCAGACAGGTGTCATTCTCAATTGCACCGTTCATGCTACAGAAAACATGCTCAATGTTCCGACGACCGTGACCTGGGAGCGAGATGGCAAGGTCATCATGAGAAGCGATTATAAATAATTGGTCATTATAAATTTTCATATTCAAGAAATGCATGCGGCTAATTGCAGGATTTGCAGTTGCTACCTTATGTTCATTCTACGATTGGTGAAACAACAATAAGCATGGAAGGCAATACAACTATCTACAGCCTCCAATTTTACCCGATGGATCTGGACATGCAGGGGGAGTACAAGTGTGTTGTACACATGGTGAAAGGCAAGGTGGAGAAAGTTTTCAAGGTTTACGTCGATTCCGGTGAGGGTGAATTGAAAGAAGTGGACAGATTTTTTAAAACTCTTATTTAGAAAGGTGTCTGAAATGCTTGTAATGTCATATAGAAAAAGGTTCCGGGAAACGAACAGCCGCCATCATTATCGTCACAATTGGTGTCATCCTGGCAGTAGTCATTGGCGGATTGGCATACTGGCACTTGTCGCTTCGACATAAGCTTGGTCGACTTCCCCAACGATAAATGTCACTTCAGTGTTAATATCGCGTGTGCAATTCTTATCATTGAATTGTGTGCAAAAATTTAATTTTGTGGGTTTCAATGCTTGCGTGCGCTTTATTCGGAATGCATGTTGTGGAGAGAGTAAAAGTACCTAATGTATGATACAAGATACAATCACGTCAACAATAACAATACCATTATTGAATAATATTATTTGTAAGGCAGGGTTTGCATATATGTAAATCATCATGTAAAGATTGCAAACAAAATTCCCCACATCCTTTTCATGCCATAAAAAATTCAACGAATACGAAATACCAAATAATCACCAAAATACATTAGAAATTCCTCTTCACTTTTTCGCAATATACATTTGTACACGCATTCCATACCTCAATATTGAGATAATAATTTTAAAGCTTATCATGGCGAGCTCATCGTGTTCCATCTCACTGATACTTATAATTGCGGCCCTAGTCTTTTTCACGCCTTGCCAGTCCAGGCGCACAGCTCGAAAAACTTTACCGAAACAGCCAACGATTTGGCTGTATGGTTTCGTCAAGGTGGACTCCAGTGAGCAGGAGTTGGCAGCTCATCAGTTCAAAACTCAGGCCCAGTTTCGCAACGACTTCATCCGGAAGAATGGGAGTGGCTATGTTGTCTTCTCGGACGTGTCTAGGGTGCGGTTCGTATGTACTGCGGCTTTTCCTGTCCGATGGACCATTCCATTTCCACAGGTATGACACGAAGATGCATGTGAAGTAAACTCTGAAATTACAGGCTCAGTATACAAATTTTACATTGCTTTGCCATTTTGTAAACGAAAGCACTTTGTTGACCTTCGAGAGCATCAAACGCCAACGGGAGCTAGGCGCATGTCCACGTTCGACAACCCTAACAAGACGGAGCCTGCCAACACCGAATTTTCGGTTCAACTGGAAGTGAGGCTCAGTGAATACGCTTTCCTAACAGGAAATTACACTTGTGAAGCCACTGATCATGGGTCGACAAATGGCTCATCGTCATACTCAAATAGTATCTACTTGTTTGTAGAAGGCGAGTTCTCCTAACCAATTAAACCCATAAATAAATCATTATTATTGCCTCATCCACTTTTCAACCATATATTCCTAAAAAGGAGGACAGAAAGGACTCCCAGGCAATAATAAGCGTATGGTGGTCAACATGACGGAGAAAGCGATTTATGTGATTCTGCCATGCAGACCTGTACTTCCGGACGTGAGCGTTGAGCTCTTCAAGGAAGTCGTGGAGAAATCGTTCACAAACCAGAATAAGACGACATGGGTCCAGCTACATCTCAACTCATCAATCAGCTTCACTCCCAAAGTTGGCTTCACCCTGAAGACACACTCTATGCCTGGAATCCTTGGGGTCTATAAATGCGTGCAAAATGAGGAGAGCGAGCTGCATTCATTCTTTGAAATTAGAATTGGGGGTATGAAAAGTACAGGCGTAACAATCCTTAAGAATACCACGTAGTCTTGATACCAGTCCAGCCAGACTTCTAAAATCCCTCGCAGATCCAATAGCAAAGGGTTTGCTGAGTTTCAGTAGAAAGGAAGAGTTCAAATTGGCGAAAGGTAAGGTCATAGGTGGTAACAGCTACGTGGACTGCTGTTCTGGAAGACAAGATCAGGCTCCGAAAGCAACCGCGTTCCACTGCAACAGTGAGCAGCAGTGCGACATTATGAAGCGTGCTGTCATGTATGATCTTGCGGTAAGGTTTCTGGATAAAATTCAGTATTTGAAGTTCAAGGTTTACCAAAATCGTTCCATTATTAAAAGGTAGGGAATGAAGAGTTGTTGGTTTGGAGTCGAAGCGGTGGTTTAGCAGACTGTGCCACTCTTGACGTCATCCATAACGCGGTCCTCCTCATATGTCAGAATCCAGAGGTGGAGGTTGCCACCGAAATCGTTTGGGTTTACTTGGCTAATCGAACTGCAGCAAATGATATTTACGAAGGAAACGGGCTCGATCTCCACTCGTATAATGGCCAAGGCCACCTCCGTACTGCATAATATGTTTTTTCGCGATTCTTATCCGGAGACTTTGCGTAGAAAGATGGCAATTTTCAGTTTATTTTACATTTTAAATACTTAATTAGATGACTTGTTCCAATCCGCCCCGGCTACGGAAGAGAAAATTCAGTTCCGTCTAGCCTCCCTCGCCCCCGCCACATTTTTCGTAGAGAGCAGTTCCACATTGTTCGCTCTTCGCTCATCGTTTTACGACAGAACGTATGGGGAGCCGATCAGCACCACTGGAGACGAGCGAGGAAGAGGCGTCAAATTCCTGGAGGAATATACAACTCCTGAAATATTCGAAGGAGAGAAACTCCACGTCATTTGCTACGCACTCACCTACTTCTATGCGTACGGGGGGTGGCTCAGACTGAGGTGGAAGAATGGAACTCAAATGATTCTGAACGGTTAGGTTAACTACTTGTACTTCGCTTAGACTTTACTTGAAACGTAGGCCCCTATGTTAAAATATCGTATCACCTCTTCGTAAGGAATTACAAATAGCTTCCAAGGAGGCGAGGTGGCCTTCGCAGGTGGATTTCTCGTAAAAGATGCGGTCGTAGTTGCAGAACTCCCTCAACTGGATCTAAATATGGACTCGATTGACTGCTTTGCTCCAGTGTGGAATACTAACAAATGGGAGAAGCTTTCATACAAGCTCAATGTTCATCGTAATTATAAAATTTAGCTTAATTACAACAATGCTGGAATTTCGGAGGCAGGCAAATGGTCACACTGATGTTCAATACTTTTATATATACCCATATTTCAACCAGCCTCAGTTGCCCCGAAACTCGTTGATGCTGAAGACAAAGAGATTCATTTAGAGGAGAAGGAAGTGGCAGACTCCAATCTCAGTCTGAATTGCACCCTTGCAGACGGGCATCCATTGCCTAATTTTACTTGGGAAAAAAATGGAATTGTAATAAACTATTTCCCATTTCCATTGTATGCGACAAGCAACCATATCGTATTTTGTCTTGATTTGGTTCCTCTACTTTATCCAGCCAATTGAGAAGGAGGGATCTCCAGATTCGGATGACAACATTAAAATAGTGACAGAAGCAGGAAAAAATGGAAGCAGCCTCCATTTTGTTAACATCACAATGAGTATTCAAGGCGAATACAGATGCATATTCGAGAATCGTAAAGGCAAAGCGTCTACCGCGTTCAAAATCATGTTTGGCGATGCAAATCAAGGTGACCCTACTCAACTTTTTTTAAAACTTTTAGTTAATTGAACAGGTCGACCGGTACCTAAAATGTGTGAAACAACATTTAACGTATGAATTTCAGAACCTTCTGGACTTTCAGATGAGTCGACAACGATTGTGATACTCAGTGTTACTCTGACTGTGCTTGTTGGGTTGATCGTAGGCTATATTTTGTGGAAATATGTCTACAATGCTAAGAAATAAAACATTAAATATCATTTATAAAGTACAAGATTAAATGTCATCAAAATTTTCTATGAGCTTGTTTACAAGTTACAGAATCGTTAAATCAGTGTTAAACAGTTTTACACGGTTTTGCAACGTAGACATTTATCACTAATCAACTCTAACAGCATTACATTTTGGCAAGCGGCAATCCACCCTCTTTGTTACATTCACCACCCCATTCACCACCCTCTGCTCTGCAAGAACATGCCACGAAAAATGCATTATAATCATTCTATCCTCCTTTCTCTTCAAAGTAGCTATAGCTTCCACTAAAAGTTTCGTCAATACGGCTTTCATTCCCGAATTCTCTCTTATTTTTGGCTTTTGGAGATTGCTGAATCCGCTGTATTACATCCGCTGTAGTCCATAAACTCAAGCCATAGTGAAGAGAGCTTGTTTTTATTCACTGGTTGCCGCAACGTCGACACGTCAAGAACCGAGTCATTTTAGTTGGACGCAACAATTGAGCTGCTCAATTAGTGATCAGAATTCGGAGAAAGTATCATTTATTATTCCTTTTGGAAAATGTTTGGAATCGGAGTGACTCGTGAGGAAATCAAGCAGCAAGCCGCAATCCAACGTCGGCAGCGTTTGGAAGCAGAGAGAAAAGAGAGAATTTTCAATCCGAAACAGCGCCTCATAGGGGTATAAAGTCAATTTTGACTCTAAAGCAGTTATCGTTGCTTTCTTCACAAAGTTCACAATTTTCATTTTTTATATGCAGTTGGATCTCAACGCACTCAAGGTTCAGATTGAAGATAAGCGAAGACGCGAAGAGCATGAGCGTCAACTTGATGAGGCGTATGCAAGGGAGACAAACCGACAGCAAATGCTGTACACTGAGCTACAAGCCAGAATTGAAAATGTAAACTTTTACAACCAACTTGTTTGAACTTATATAACAAAAACACCCTCGTAAATGGTTGGATCTGAGAAATGATAAAACTTTTCTGTTACATTAGGATAAACGTCGAGTTTTTGAGGATTTACAAGCTTTCCGCAAGGAGTGCCAACGATTCGAGGATCGACGAGAATTTGACTTGAATGATCCTAAGCAAATGTCATATCCTGCACGAATTCATGACGAGGATCCACGCTGTGGACCTGCATCAATGCAAAAGTGATCGCCTCCTCCTGAAATCATTGACACACGCCGTCTTTCAAAAACTCCATTTCTTTTAAAAAATAACTAAACTAAATTCTTTTACAAAATCAGGTTCGAAGGTGAGGACTTGAGTGAGCGAGGAAGACTTCTGGAGAAGGAACGACAAAAGAATGCTTGGCTGGAGGCTCAAATTCGTGAAAAGCAACAGCAACAGAAGGAATATGAAGCAGTGAGTTAGCAAGAACCATTTATTCTGTTGTTGTTGTTAATTTCACAATTGAAACTGAAACATATTTCACCTTTAAAATAGGTTGACCGTCTTTGGGAGCAACAGCAACGTGAGCACAGCCTACGGGCCATGGAACTCGCCGCCGGCGAAGAATACGCACGTCGAGCAGTCCAACGGGAAACAGCCTACTTCAATTTGGCTCGTGCCAACGAGACCGCTGAGAGGCGAAAGCTGGAGAAATTGGCGGATGAAGAGGCATCCATGGCTCATCAATTGAACATGTACAACAGCGAGCTACTCACCGAAACGACGGACGTCACTCACGTCAACGGTCCGTTCCGAACAACGACTACCCGATTCAAGGGTTTCACTCCAGAACAGCACAAGCTCGTCAAGGAGGAACAACTTCGCCAAATCATGGACAATGCGAGGAGGAAGGAACAGGACAGTCAGTATGATGCGGCCTGGGCAAAAATGCAGAAGCGGTTTGCAGTGGCGACGGCCATTTTGGATAAGGAACTCCAGGATCGGAACAGAGACTCGAGGGTCGAGGTAACTCACACAAACATGGAGTTAGCACGAGAGCAACGCTTGCGTCAGGAGTATTTGAATCGCGTCCTATACAAAAACTCGACCTCTGAAGACTTTTTCGAGCAGTTCAACACGTCAACTCGATAAAAACTGCTAATTTACTTAATATTCACTGTTCTTGACCTTTTAAGATGAAACTTGCATTATCGCCAGAATCCTTATATTCTTGATAGAAAATCAAACATTTATTTGATTCATCGCGCTTGTGTATTAAGAAGCAATTTATTCTTACAAACCGCACTGAAATGATGATGACTTTTCCTTTGCATAAACTTTGTATAAAACACGTAAACTCTTTACCTAAAATGACTGGAATAGTGAAACATTGAACCATGCTGCGGATGCGGTGCTTCATGATTGTGAGCTCCAGAAGTCTCCAGTGAAGGCATAGAAAATCCGGGAGTTGGTATATTCTGGTCATGAACAGGCAACACACCGAGTGGCATGCTGACACGATGATGCTGTGCGAACGTTGAGGATGGTATAGATCCTTCTTGTGAAAAAGATTGACTGGTTCCAGGCATTTCGTCGTCAGCAGCTTGTGTATTATCGTTCTTGTCTTCTTCAGCACAATGCAGTTCTAGACGCCACCGGTGGTTCTTGTCTGGGTAAGTTTTCGGGGAATGGCTTCTTGGTTTCCTCGTTTGGATTTTCATGTGAACAGCTTTCACGTGCAGTTTCATGTTGTCCATTCGATTAAAATCTTTTCCACAGATTTCGCACACGTAGTCCCTGCAGAATTATTACACATTATCATTAATTTTAATTCAATCCTTGATGATTAATGCTATTGTCGGCATTTTCCTATTATAATTCACCAACCTTCTCTTATTATGAATGCTGCTCTTCAAATGAGCCTTGAGATTGCCAGGCAGACGGAACCCTTTGCCGCACAAATGACATTTGTACGGACAGTCAGTTGTCGTATGGAGCCGTTCATGGAGCTCAAAGTACTGTTTTCTTGCAAATGCTTTACCGCAAAAACTACATACATAATCCTTTGTCTAAAAATAAAATATAACATTATCAGTCACAACAATATACTTATTGCTTGTATCACTCATAACAGTGTAATATGTATTTACAGTTATTGACTTACTCCTTGGTGAATAACTCGGATGTGATTCTCCAGAGATAATCGGTAAGCGAACACCTTTTCACAAGTCTCACATGGGAATTCCCCTTTGCTCATTTGCTTTGATACGGGATTGGCTGCTTCAACCGTTTTAGCTTGTTTAGCCCTAGTTGAACCTCTGGGCGGTCTAGGGTACACTCTAGTAGGGGCCTTCTTTCCGCCAATGAAGACGTCTGGGTATTTTTTAAAAATTGTATCGTTCTCTACGCTGTGGCGATCCTTTAAATGATAAAAGAAGGCGCTCTTTTCCTTGTATGTTTTGTGGCATACAAAGCAGGTCATCATCCTGGTCTCAGTGTGTACTTTCAAATGCAGTTTGAGGCAGAATAAGTCTTGAAACTTCCGTGAGCAAATGGAGCATGCGAATTCTTCAGCATTGGAATGCACGTCCACTAAATGGGTTTCCAATAGAGCATAGGTGGCAAATTGAGAATCACATTCTTTGCAAATAAACCTGCCCATACAAAAAGGCTCTATGGATAGACCACATTCATCATTTGTTGACCCGGGTTGGTGGCCAACCGGTGTTCTCTTGATTTTTCGTTTTGGAGCAGATCGAGGTTTGTCGCTGCGATGAAATCTTTTTACATGAAGTCTTAGCACGCCAATCCGATTGAAAGACTTGTCACAAATTTTGCAAGTGTACGCATTCTTTGTCCTGTGAGTCATCATGTGCTCAACCATTTTTGCCCTTTCTGTGAACTTGATGGTGCAAAGCTGACACTTCCAAACGTGACCGTGAACTCGAGCCCTGTGTTCCATGAGCAAACTACGTGACATAAATCCAAGTTTGCAAAATTTACACCTGAAGTTTTCTCGCTGCTGCTGGCGGCAGATTCGTAAGTGTTTAATCATTTCGAGTCGAGCCACACATTTTCCACATTGCTTGCAGGAGATTGGACGTCGGTGCAGTTTCATGTGTTCAAACAAGGCGGTGTGACTCTTAGCCTCCCGTCCACAAATAATGCATAACCAAGGCCTTTTCGGACTTCGTGTGTGAGCAGACAAATGAGAGCGAACATCACTCCTCCGAACTAGCAAACGACAAACGGGACACATTGACCTTTTTTCTTCTGGACCGACAGATAGGGCGGCGGAGGATACCTTGACAAGGCGAGGATTTGGAGGTACGATGAGAGGGACTAACGCAACATCTTCACGATGAACGAGACGCCGGTGACAAAGCAAGGTAGTCTCATGTAAAAATCTCTTCCTACATTGCAGACATGTCAGTAGCTCAACACCAGCGGCGTCGGCTGCTTTGTTAGAAGAAGCTTTCTTGCGGCCACGAGATGCTGGCTTTGACCGTTTCAAAGTGTGTCGTCGTGGACGTTGCTGTCTATTCTTCAAGATGGGTGTCTCTTCTTCACTGCTCGATATTATATTTCTTTTCTTTCTCACCTTCTCACGGAGAGGATCGACCTTTATTTAAAAATAATTGGCAAAACAGGTACATAATGACAACCATTATTTATTACGATTTCAATTATGTATATTATATAATAATAATATATGTACCTTTTCAGAATCCGAAATGTCACTTTCAGTATTCTCTTCACGGTAAACTTTTACTCGTCTATTGGGCCGGAGAGACATCCTTGGCATAGCATTCGCTGCTTATTAGAAAAGATTATTGCACACTTTTACCATTTTTGTCACTAATAATTTTGTAATAATAATAATAAAATGTAAAAAATACGTACGTAAAATTTTAAATTCAACCTCTTCCTCGTCATCGGGGTCATGAAAAGTTTCATCTCCACTTCCTTCCAAGAAATGGCGAAAGTCGGTTACCACAACTAGTGGCTCCTTCTGCTGCTGGCTGCATTCCACTGGTAAACCTTCTTCGGGTAAAGCAGGTGAGGCATCTGCTGACATTGGAGAAGGACAATTGAAATCGTCAAGTCCGTTGTTTACAAACTCGTCCTCATTGTCGCTGCCACTGGTATTTGCGGGTTCGGCCTTGACAATTGCCTTCAACTCTTCCCTGGATGCCACATCACGCTTTTCAAAGTTCACTTTTTTCACGGCTTCTTCACGTTGATCAGTGACATCGTGACGCTTCTTGTAAGCCTTCTGTTGAAATCTTGGGTTTTTAACTCCTCCTTCAATGTCCTTCAGAATTCTTCCAATTTGCGACTCAAGCTTACAAATCGCGGTGAACTCTTGCCACGAATTGTACAACACAGTCAGCGTTTCAGAGCAGCTCCAACAAAGTTCCAACATGGTCGTTGTTGCACCTCCCAAGGAGCCTGATTCCGCAGCTTTAAACCTACTTTCACGTTCAAAGAATACCTGTTTTGTCCTTCCTCCTTCATCCCTACCGTTTGGAGTCAAAGGAGGGATTTCAAAGACAACTGCCAGAGCTTCGCTAATTGACAACGATTGCGGAGCAGTTGTTGATGCATCTTCCTGTTCTCTCCAGGTCGACAAAATGGTCGTGATGCTTGACGCGTCCTCGCCTAAATGTGAATTGCAATTTCCACAAATTCTCAGCCCCTCCATGTTATCCTACTGTTGACTGTAAAACAAACAAACAAAATTGTCACCTTCAAATTTTCAAAACTATAAAATCTATATACAAAAGCGATTACCTAAGCCGTTCCAGCAGCTGGTATGGTCAGTCGGGGCCACGGCGCCTATTTTGGCGTAAGTAGCGCCTAAAGTTTTTTGCGCCTGTTTTGGATGCGTTTGCGCCTACT
>JAHZMW010001992.1:0-13450 GCA_027743745.1 Alloscopus bannaensis | reverse complement strand
TAAATCAATCATTCAATTAACATGCCGCTTTAGTAAAAGCAGGGGAAGGTATGCCTGAGTCTTGAACAGCTTGAAGCATTTCCTATCTCATCTCTGCAGTAAGAAAAAGACAAGAATTGGTTGACTGACAGTGATGTGATAGATGTCTTTCTGGAAAACCTTCTTCCTAAGCAAAATTTGGAAAGGGCTGAAATTCAGAAACTAGCTTCATACGCAGCCAGTAGTGCGCCCTATCGTAAATGTGATTGAAGGGAAATTTGCAGGCGAAGTGTATGCTTTCCCTTTCAGCACTGCCTTTCAGCAATTCAGTAGAGCGCCACTGCGAGATCTAATTTTGTAAGCTTTCCTGCAGCAGAAGCCCAAAACGAGAGACTTCGCTAGTAAGAAGACACGCTTTATCTTTTCAAAGACAGGATGTAATTACACCACCGCAGTTTCCTGTTGCTCTGTTAAACTTCGTGACCCAGTCTGAAACCTTGTTACCACCTACGCAGTTCCTCCCATTTCTTGAAGCTTCATTGGCCACTTCCCTCTTTTCATTAGCTCCAAGCCCTTTCGATTCGTAAAGTAGTAAGTTAATTTCCCAAATATGTTCCCTATATACACAAGACCCGTACATACTCCTTTCCCATCATCATGATCCCAAAATTTGTTTACAAACTGCTCCAGAGAGTCAAAATAGAAAGAGGCATGAGTCTTCTAACGAAGTTCCAGGACAAATAAAGTCATTGGGCCACTTCCTTCGTCAGTGTTTCTTCTTGTGTCTGTCACTTTTCAGGAGACACTACAATATTAGGATCTACATCGACATATAACGTATATTGCTTTCTTAAGAATTTTCTTCGTCTTGCCAAGTCCTCCACCGCAAGAATTCACAAAATCTGTACCAGCCTTGCCAATGGCTGTGTTACGGAGGTGATTGCCACAGAACAAGCGAAAAGACAGAGTTTCCCAGACTTCTTACATACCTGAAAGTGCTCTCTCAGAGAGTAACTTTTTGTAGACTCACACAGCCAACGTATGGAAAATCTCACAAGGAGTTATAACTCGGTTAGGTTGACTCATTTGGCTCAACCTCAACTGTATCTCTTATACGGACCCCTTTTTACACTAGTTCTTGCAACATCATCATCATCATTACGAGCATCTTATTCTTATTAACGTCATCAACTATTGCTTTGCTCCTCCGTCCAAGAGAAGCTTTGAAGTGTACAAGTCTGAGGCAGAAGCTGGACTGAGAGAGCAGATACAGGGACTAGTAGAAGCAAGGAAGGTACGCTGCGGTGGTCAAAAGTGGCATGGTTCCCTTTTGAGTGCCTCTTGCTCACAGTATACTTATGTAGGGAATCTTAGAAAGATGAGAACTCTATACATTTCTCTCTCTGCGGAATTTAAAGGAAGAGTTGCCCTTATGCATCTTATATTTGTTGTACGACCATACAACTAATTCGTAAGTACCTAAAACAGGGACAAGCAGGGCAAGACGACACAACCACAATGATCATCATTACATTACCAATATACGAGAAATATAATATTATGTTCATAAAATGCAGAGCAGAAGACAGGATGTGTGCAACCTGTGGTGCTCCTAGCATGAACGTGTACCACGGTTGGGAAATGATTAACGACAACGCTAAAACTGCGGAGCGACAGCATTGCTTTATTACGGGAGACATTTGAGAGTTTGAGCACAGCTCTCTTTAAACAGCGAACAAGTTGAATTTCCAAAAGGTGTATTCATCGCCATCGCTGAGTTCACATCGAGTTTCGGCAGAGCTTCAAGAGATTATTGACAAAATCATAAATTGGCTGTTTTACGCGGAGTATTACTGTGGAGTAAGCCTTTTGTACGCTTCGTTCTCCCAGAAAAAGCTACGTGTCGTATGCAAACCGAACGAATGGTGATACGTCTTTGTTGTAACACGTCAGCGATTTTGTCGTCGCTAACCATGGCGTGGATGCAAATTGATTGGGAGTATTAAACCGAAAGTTATCCATTTATTGACCTCAATCTCACCTTCCTCACCACTCACTCTTCTACACAGCTATACTCAGCGGCAATATACGGTGATGACTGCTCCATGGTCGACTTTGTCGCTTATTTAGACCGATCCATAATCGAGGCGTAACTCATTTCATTTGGTTGGTGAAGCCTCTCTCTTTCTCGCTCATGTCTCCGTCTCCACCACAATGCGTTGTATACTTATTTTGGAGGAAACGAGAACGGACACCGCAGCTGTCATCACATGGAAAGCTGGCATTTCGGTGAAACACTTTTGGTTACCAAAACGAAGAAGAGCAGAAGGAGCAGTAGCACAGGCCAGGTTCTTGTGACAGAGTTTTTTTGTAGTTTTACTCAGTTGTGCTGTTTGGAGGAGGAAAGGCAAAGGCGATAGTCACCATCATCACCAACCACCACAAAAACCTGGTGCCTGCAACCTAGACATAGTCAATATCCCACCACGATCCAATCCACCACCACCTCTGGGTATTTCTCTCTCTCTCTCTTCGCCTTTGGTGGTGGTGTTCGCCTGGTGAACATGGCAGAGAGCAGAGAGAAGGCAGGAAAACGGCTTCAACTCTATTGCTGTGATGAGCATGCTGCTTGTTTCGCTTCGATTGCTGGTTTCGTTACATGGCTTCAATGGTGGTGCTGGTGATGGTCCCTCGTCTGGCGTTGCCATACCGAGCCTCATGCATTGGCGTGCGTGTTGCCCTGGCCTGGTTTTCTTGTGTTTCAGTCTTTTGGGGCTTCAGGAGTTCCACTCGCAGTGCGAGTCAGAAAGCTACGAGTCCAAACAGTGGAGTCGTCGTTGTTCTCTACTGGTGAAGGCGAGTGAGAGAGAGAAGGAGGGTCGTCCTGAATGATATCCATATCCAACAAAACTGTTTGCTTGTCTCTCTCAGCGTCCCTCGTCTCTCTCTCCATTCCCAGAGTGCTACTTACGCCAGAGCGAGAAGATATCCTGCTTCACCAACCTAAAACTGCAGCCTTGCATGGCTGGCTACATGCGACTCAGTAGTAAGCATTCCTGTTCTGAGTCACTCACGGTGGTGGAACGGAGTCAAGTATCTAATCTGACAGTCGCTTCTCCCTCACTGTGTGTTTAGCGCTTGTCCTCAGTATCCTCGTACACACATAGTGATTTCGATGGAGCACGGAGAGTGAAGCTTTGAAGCAGTCCAAGTCCAACACAGAAAGGAACTCACTCCAAAAAATAATCCATCTCAGAAGTCGGGGTTCTCCTCGTACTTGCTTCAGGCTGTCCAACTCAAATTCCTAACATGTTTGGCGAGCTTCAAGTGTACTCTTCCAAAAGTCGACAAAATGTCGTCGTCGTACCGTGTGTTCGATATGATCGTCGTGGTGGTGCTGGGCGAGTGAGTTGCTGTGAAGCCAGGATGTAGAGAAGGTTATCCAGCAGTCGTAATTCAGCCATTGACGGTACCACTGAGCTTACGTCAGATGTGTTTGTGACTTGTCGAAAGTAGGAATTCGTGTCACTGCGTAGATGGAAATATGCATGGTACTATTGAATTGTGAGGACACAAACGCTGAATGAAGCTAAGCTTATCAAATTCCAAACGCTATCCAAAAGAAGACATAATTATTATCCCGTACAATGTTGTGAACAGTGATCGAGTATTTAGTAGCGTTATTGTGAGCAACTTTTATGTAACTGCCGAAAACGCTGGACAATTTACCAAATGGTAAGCATAAAATCATTCTTGCTCCTCTCCTAATCATTGTTCCGTAGTTTCATGCATTTGCTTGAAAGCTTTTAATTTTCATAGATTAAAAAGCAAAGTATTGTATTTTTGTATTCCTCTCTCAACTGTATTGAGATTGATACCTTACTTAAAGATACAACGTATTTACAAACACCTTATACCACGCTGAGCATATTTACAAATTCACACGCCTGCATGCAATGACTACACGGTTTACGTCATCCGAAGACGTGGCTCAATACGTAAACGAGAAAAACAAAGACGCCTTACAAATCCCATCGCATCCTCCGCAATTCTCACACCACTGACTCACTCCTTCCAGCAATCCAATACTACATCACTACATTTAGAAGTATACCCATATAACAATCCGTCCATGTATTTACTCTTTCTGAAGATCTCATTTTCAAAAGGTATTAGCTCCTTCACTCACTCATTCATACTAAACTCGGGAGAGTTGCCTGCACACACAGGTCGCGGTCGGCAGTTTTGAAGGTCTACGTTTTGTCGAATCATTGAAAATGTCACTTCTCCATTTGCACTGGAATGTGGCATATTATATTGCGTTTGCATTTTATGAGCGGATACAGCACACCAGATACTGGTACGGTCGCCACAATAATGTGCACACCTGGATGGAAATGTGATGATGACCAACTTTCGGTGTTTGCATGAAACACCTTGGCAAACAGGCGTTGTTGTAATCATGAGTTGAACACTCAAAAAAGCTGGTCACTCGATATTCGAGTACGTCACGACGAGTCGCTTTTCATCTGTTTTATCGACCATTGTAAATGTTCGTGGGAGCCACCACAATGAATCATGATGATCAAAAAATTTTCTATGTTCCACCTTTGGTCATCGCCAGTTATCTTATAAAAACGTAGTACTTTACAATTAGACAGGCTGCATAGATTACGAAGCATCCAACTATGCAAAATGTCATGCATACATACGTACTAGAATGACAAATTACCGTTAATTGGGAAGCGACAATAGTGTGCAACACGGAAACCTGGTAACTTCCACATGTTGAATCTGTGGTCCTGGTCGATAGATACAAAGCGACCACTTTGATGAACAAAAGAACCCATCACCCCATGTATGACCTACGCGTTTGAAGTCGTTGACCAAGCACACATGAACCATTTGCATATCCTGCAATAATGGTCGGCGGATTCGTTGACGTATTGTAATGGTTGGAGCACAAAATAACTTCAAAGGTTCAACGACACCTTCATCTGCATATTTTCTGTGTATTTTCCCAGTTTGGGAATCACCACACACAAAACACTCGAAGGAAGGACACCAATGAAGTCGCCGCCCCAGCAGCGCTGGGCATGTTTTATCGTGTTTTTTTCGGTCATTAAGGATTTGTGCCGGAAGCGGCACGTTTGTCCCTGGTGCAGTAGTTTTTTTTTTGATTTGCTTCACCGTGTTAATGATATTGAAGGTCGACTTTTAGCTCCATTTTTATAGACTGAAATTAAAACGTACGCAACGCTGTCAATTTTGGCGATTTGAAAGTGTAATCATTTTCCTTTTGACGTTGGCACGTTTTTGCAGATGGAGTTTTGTCTTTGATCGTTGGATTTTTCGGAAACAAAGAGTAATTATGAGAATCCTTCGAAGTCAAAGATCACTGCCTGCGGAAAACAGTGAGGTTCGGGAGATGTCAGGGGCTACTTCGAGTGAGGACAATTCCGTCACTCCCGGTCCGCTGAGTGTAAGTGTGAAGCGTTTGTTTTTGTTTATCACTTCATTGGAACAGGAAGCTTCAAATCAACCAATTACTCGTTAACTTAAAAATGGCATATTTTTGTAGGATCCATCGCAAACCCAACTTTCAAAACTGCAGCAGCAGCCGCCCACTGCGACCGCCTCTCCAAACTTAATACAGCGGAAGCCACCGCCACTTATTCGAGGGACTCCGCAATCAGCAGAGAAGTCACTTCTTCCGACTCATCGGCAGAACAGACGACGAAGTGATGCTATACTACGCCTGAGTGAAGAGGAAGACATGAATGGATCTTCGTCATCTGTTGGCGACGACGACTCGTCCTCTTTACATTTGCATGTCCCTAATTTTCAGTTATCGGATTTCGCTTTTCCAGGTAAGGTTTGAGATGAAGTATTAGAGTAAATATGCAGATATTTGATTGTAGATTTCACACAGAATTTTGATATATGGTTTTCAGGGGAGGAGCAACAGTCGGAAGACAGTGCATCAGTGAGTTCGAGTCCGAAAAAGAAGCGCATTCGCAAGCCTCCCAAGGAACCCGTTATCTGTGACATATGCGGTCAGCATTTTACCCGAAAGGCGCATTTAGTCCGACACGCGTATTTACATACAGGGGAAAGGCCTTTCAAATGCTTTCACTGCGACCTGTCTTTCAACCGGAGGGACCACTTGACTGCTCACATTCGAAGTCATCCCGAAGTGAAAGCTTATCCTTGTTCCAGTTGCAGTCTCAGCTTTGACGACAAGACCGAGTTGACTGCCCACTTCTCGGAGAGTCATTCGAAGGCGAAAGAGAGCGATGATTCTGGAACAGAGGCCTCTGCGGTTAGCCAAGCAGTTGTTCGACCACCGCCAGAATCTTCAACTTCAAGTGGGCCGGCAGGACCTTCTTCTAAAACTAACTCGCGTGCTTCGTTTGGTTTCAAAATTATGACGTGCCAGATTTGTGACAAAAAATTTACTCAGACGCACATGTTTCAAGCCCATATGGCCACCCACGAGTCAGCGACGTTGGAACAGGAGGGTGGCGTAGTTGGTGGTGATGATGCTGCAACACTTGGTATTAAAACTAACTTCCCAAAACTTATAGAAAGCAAGAAAATGTTCAATGCTTACGTGTCTATTGATGCAGTTGAGCGACTTCGGGCTGATAAACACGTGAGGACTTCGACTTCGATGTCTGAAGAGTCGGACGACGAAGATGTCGAGAATGAGACTGACGAAAATGATTCTCAATCCGACGCATACAATGATCACAAGGAGGAAAGTACTTCAGCGCCAGAGGCTATGGACGAGGATTCGCACAATGATGTGGAACACGGAGAGCTTGGAAATCAGCAAGTGGAGGAAATGGAAGAAGGAGTTGAGGAAGAAAGCAATGACGCACCGAAAACTGACGCTACCTCTTCAAAGAAACAGGAGGAGGGAGGCAAACAGGCTGAAGGATCTGAGGAAAATAAGCAGTACGAGTGTGTGGTTTGCGGTCGATTATTCAAGGAACAGGGCACTCTTCGTCGGCACTACAAGGTCCACAAGCGGAATTTTGTGTGCCGATTTTGTGGTGTTAAAATGGCAAGCGCAGGAAGTCTCATGAGGCACAATCTCCTCCACACTGGTGAACGCCCCTTTGAGTGTGACATATGCAAACGAAGTTTCAGTAGGAAGGATGCTCTCAAGTCCCATCGCGCTGCACATGATAAGTCGAACTCGAAAGTGGAGCTGGCTAAACCGTATCAGTGTTCGAAATGTCCAACCAGCTACACCATGCATTACAATCTTGCCCGCCACATGCGACAAGCTCATCAGCCCGTACTAAAAACGAACAGACTACAACAATCAGCAAAACCCACCACTACCCCCACCTCCTCCACCTCTACTATGATGCGCCAAATCAGTCAAATGACTGCGAATACCAGCGCAAGTAAGTCTTCTTCTTCCGGTAGCCACAACACTGTTGATCCTTTAAATTGTTATCATTGTGGGAAAAGGTTTGCCAGTACGAGTTCACTGAACACGCACATTTGGTACCACAACCAGGAGAAGCGTTTCATTTGCAAGGTTTGTAATCACAGATTTACCTACTCTACAGATCTGAACAGGCACATGAACACACACCGGATCTCGAAACCGCTGAGTAGGATGCAGCTTTTGGCACAGAGCAGGTTGGCGCAGGCGAGACACGCCCAGCAAGTTCATCAGAACCAATTTCAGAGAGCGGCCCCCATTCACAATAGCGTCATGATTGACGGAGTGCGTCAGTATCCTTGCAACCTGTGTTCGCAAATTTTTAACCACCGGTCCAATCGTTCCAGACATATGAGACTCGTGCATAGGGCGAACATGCAACACCAGCAGCAACAACAACTGCATCAAAACCGAATGAATGCTGGTGTGGTGATTCATCGAGCTCCACCTCCCGCTGTCCCTCCACTCATCATTAAAAAAGGTGCGTTTGTTACTCCTTCACAACAACGACTTCAACAGCAGGAGCAAATGAAAATGAAGGCGGCGGCTAAAAGTCCTCCATACACATCGGACGATCCTGAGCCCAACTTTCATGGAATGTGGAAATGCTCGTTTTGCCATAAACTATTCAACAAGGTGTACAACTACAAAATGCACATGCGGATTCACAACAAGCAGTTTGAATGCTCTGTTTGTGGATTGAAGACAGCGTCTCAAGGGGGGTCCGCTCTTACAGTTCACGTCCGACGACACCATGGATCTGATTCTAAAATCAATCGAAGATACAATCCACAGCGACTCACTCCAAATATGCAAGCGGGAGTAAATTCCTCCGTGGCACAATTTGAGCATGCCAATCTTGCGCTTGAAGAAGAGGACGAAGAGGTGTCCTCCAATAGCAGCATTTTGAAAAATATGCTGGAAACTTCTTCCATCAAAATGCAGCCAGAACCTACCACCACATCTCTGCAGCAGCAGCCACCTCGGCAAAAGAAGAAAAATCTTCCACCGCCACCGCCACTCCTGCGATATCCTTTCCCGGAAACTATAAGCTCACCTAAACTCCATGACGAGCAACAAGGGAGCGGCAGTGACGGAGTAGCTGGACCAAGTCTTGAAGTCGTGTTTTTGTGCCGACCTTGTGGTGCACTTATCTCAGGAAGGGACAACTATGTATTTCATATGCTGAAAATGCACAAAACGACAGTGTCAATTGGCTCACCGAAACAACCTAATAAAACCCAACCTCTTATTCGAAGACCCGTGGGCAATTCTCCACCGTTGCAGAAAGTTAAATTGCAGCTGTCAGAAGCGGCGAAACCACTCAAGGTAGGAAAACATTTTGCCTGCAAATGTGGTAGAAAGTGGGAGACACGCTATGATTTGACTCTACACATGCTAGTCGCTCATCAAGCTCCCGGTGAGCCTGTTACTTGTGGCGTGTGTCGGAAGCGTTGCTCTACGATCGGATTTCTCTCCCGTCACTACCAGTACGTCCACAGTGGAATTCCAAACCCGGCTGAAGAGGCAAGAATCTTGCTTCAAAACACCCAAAGCAGTTTCTTTGAGATGAAACCCAAGCTGGACATTGACGAAGATCCGCAGCAGGACGACAGTGAGCCGGAATCAAATGATCAGTTCCTATTTCCAGAAGTAGTAATCAAAGAGGAAGACTCCAGTGTCGGGGGAAATGGACGACAAGTCAAGAATGATGAGGACGAGGACGACTTGCTATTCACCCCGGAAAGTTTGTTGGGACTCAACAGCAGTGTGAGTGTAAGCCTCGTCCGAGGGCCCGCACAATCACAACCACCGGAGGAGGAGGAGGAGGGAAACACTGTACTTAGGTGCGACCTTTGCAACAAGGAATACAAGGACAAAAAGGCCCTGGCCGATCACAAATGGTATCATTCTCGTCAAGCCGTTCTCGCTTGTCCCATGTGCCCTAGAAAGTTTAAGCTGAAGAATGATCTGCACCGTCACTATCGCCGTCATGTACAAGAGCGCCCGCACCTTTGTAGAGAAGAAGGATGTAGTATGAGATTTTATCAAAAATGCGACTTGGACCGACACAAGGCCAAGGTTCATCGCCTGGTTGAAAATCTGCCATGTGGCTGTCCACATTGCCCCTCCCGATTTGCCATGTACTCCACTCTCATCCGACATATCCGTGGTGCCCATCCCGGTCAGAATATTGCGCACTTTATCCAGTTGGAAAGGGAAGAACGTGAAGCACAGAGGCTTGTTGAGGAGGACAAACTTCTGGAAGACTTGCCCTCTGGTGATGATGAAGGCTCGGTAGTGGGAAATAATAGTCAGGGCGACTTTCAGGATGTAGGAAATCAGGGAGAGGCAGAAGGGGATGAGGGTGAAGATTATGCGTTTGAATTGGAGCAGCTTGAAATTGACAACTACAATGAAGATGAAATCGATTATGTTAATCAGCACATTGAATCGGTGCAGGAGCAGCAACAACAACAACAAGAACCCGGCACTTCTCCTGGGAAATCAAAATTGAGTGGAGTAGGAATTAGTGGACCACCCTTTGTTTGCGAACTGTGCTCCAAGTCGTTTGAAACTCGTCAGAAACTCATGTACCACATGTACTACCACAACAGGGACCTTCGCTACGAATGCGAGTATTGTGACGAAAAGTTCAAAATCAAGGGGCACTTGGACCGGCACGTGAGAACTTATCACGGGAGCAATAAACCCAAGCTTGTCCTCTACTGTCCGGAGGAAGGGTGTTCGAGAAAGTTTCTGCGGGACTATGATCTCAACAATCATATGCAACTTGTTCATAAAGGCGAAGGAGATTTAGTTGAAGATGACGGGCCTGGCATGCCTGACGAGAACAACATGATGATTCTTCAAGACGACGATGAAGACGTTGGCGAAGATGAATGGGGACAAGGTGACCCCGAACTTGGCGAAAATAGTGACGGAGGAAGTCCTCACGCCGGGGAGTCCCTGCTTCAGCCGTGCATGAAACAACTCGAGGAGTACACCAACGAAGATGGAGAGTTATATTGCAAAGCGTGTAACAACAAAACGTTCAAGGATCTCAAAGCCCTTCAGTCTCACCTGTACTACCACCAGCGAGCCCTGAAACACCCTTGTCCTCATTGTGGGGCTCGATTTAAGCAAGCCAGCGACCTCCGTCGACATGTGTCCGTTCACCACGATCCGAGCAAGAAGAGGATCAGCATTCTCTGTTCCAAATGCAACAGAAGCTTTACCGATGAGCGCTATCTGAGGATTCACTTGAAAAGAGGTTGTATGGGAGTAGGGTTTTTGTCAAACATGGAGGAGGAATTGTCGTCAGCAGTGTCAGAGACTCAGAGCTTCGCCTTTCAGAACCCATATTATCAAGGGGATGATGATGATGATGATGTTGGTGATGAAGGCGAAAACGAAATTATGGCTAACGAGAACGGAGCCGATGGTGAAGCTATGGACATGTCTCAGTATCAAGATGAAGGTGACAGTCCAAATCCACTCATGTTTTTGTCGAGTGAACTGGGCACCGGAGAGGAGGATGAAAATTTAGGGGGTTACGCATCGTCAAGCCCTCCTCCTCGGGGCAATCGCTACGAATGTGACGTCTGCGGAGAATTCTTTAGTAGGAGCAACGAGCTCATTCTTCATAAGCGATGTCATCTTCAGATCATAACCCCCTCGACGAAGTGTAGAGGCGGTGGAATGCCAAAGAAACAAGTTGGAGGGGCAGTGGGGATGAAGACTTTTTCCTGTGACAAGTGTGGCACTGGCTTCATTCATAGGGTGCAGCTCACTCAGCACCTTCAACAATTTCACGCTGACGAGCTGCCCGTGTACAATTGTCAATTTTGTCCAAAGCAGTTCTACGTGAAGAAGTCACTTGACACACATCGTCGTCGACATCACAGCGACCTACTCACGTTCCACTACTGTCCCGTTTGTGGGGCGAGATTTGGCCAGGAGCAGTTTTTGGCATCACACATAAAGTCCCAACATCCAGAATATTCGGGATAAAATATTTGACTAATACGGTTAATTTTTTTTGCTTATATATAAATGTTTATATATAGCAGTTTCTCTCTCTTCGCTTGGGAGATATTTTTCGCATTTATTAAAAATCAACTCTAGTATAATATTCGTATTAACTTTTATGGATATGCATTAAAAGAATTACATAACAGAAGTATTCGTACGAAGTTTGTATGATAATATTTTTTAGCGTAGACCTTCACAGTAGGGAGTTTTATCTAATAATACTTTTTCACAGGTATTTGTAGTGATGTTGTTCACCGTGGTGGTTCACTTCCTGTATCTTTTCGACATTTACATGAGATGATGATGTACATTTATAAGTACAGAGATGAATGAAATAAACTAAATTTTTAAGTAGACCATAAATATTTTTGTGCGTTTCATGGCGTTGCAGCCATTTTTTCTTTTGTTTTTTCTTCTCCATTTTCTGTCAAGGGCACCATTTCTTGCTCTACATGGCCATTTCCATTTTGCTGCGAATTTCTCGTACAATTCAATGCCCCAGTGATACTCGAATCCCTTTTCTCATTGCTCACAGCCCACGACTGGAGTTCACAACTACCAAAAATGGCATACAGTATGGCGCCCAAAGTGTTGAATCCTGCTGCAATAACGAACACCAGCGTCCACTCTCCGCGTGTCCCATTTGGGGTGAGCAAGCTCACCATGAGGGGACAGAGGAAACCAGGGAGGACTCCGAAGGTGTTTGTGATTCCTATGATGATCCCTGCGTATTTTGGGGCAAGCTCAAAAATGCTGAGCATGTAACCACCCATGAAGGCAAATTCTCCGAGGGCTTGACCCACTGTCACCAGTCCAATCCCGACCTCAATGTTGGTGCACGTAAGGAAAGCAGTGATAATCATACTGATTGCTGGCCCAATCATCCCGACAAAGTTGAATGACTTCCTCAGGGTCGACACGCTGCAGCAGTTCTTCCTTCGGAAATAGTCGAAAATGCTGCCCACCGTAAAGTGAAGAGATAACATGCCCAGCCATGGCAAACTGGAATACAGTCCGTTCTACGAAGGTAGGGGAAAGTAGTTATATAATGTTATTTTAGCTTTAGCTATGCTTAACTTACAATGTTAGTCAAGATTACCTGACTTGTATCCATGTACAAAACCTCCTTCAAATACGTAGGCATGTACATGCCGAGCATGAGGAATCCCCATGTGAAGCAAGTGTGTGTGATGTGTACCACATTGATTGGTCCTGAAGTCACTATTTTGCGCCAAGGCACCTGTAGTTTCTATGTAAGATGAAATGCAAACGGACAGTGTCCATGTCAGCTCTTTGTAGTATTTGAAGATGCATAACGTGTTGCTACCCTTCCCTTACCTTTGACTTTGCAGAGCTGCTGTAAGACACAGATCGCGTTTTCTGCAAATACTTCAGCTCCACGGCCGAGATTCTCGGATGAGTCTCTGGCCACTCATGCACCAAAAAGTAGGATACGATCAACTGAATGATTCCCAGACCTCCACACACATAGAATATCGACTCCCATCCAAAATTCTTGCACAAAAACGCACAGATCGGAAATGTGAGCGCCGCTGCGAACCCGAAACCCCCGAGCGCTATTCCCATGAGCATGCCACGCTCTGAAGGGGAACACCATCTTCAAAAATCAAGATATCTAGAGGTAAATGCATGGCACGAGAAATGGAATCCGAAGTAGACATAGACTAACGTGAAAGGTTCAGAGACGCTCAAAAAAAACTTTTTTTTTTGTTTTTCACGTCAAACGTCTTCAGTGCATTTCATGAAAGATACTACTAAAAAGTTTTACCTTGCAGTGAATATGTTAATGGCTGGCAATGCAGCACCCTGCGGATACACCAATAAAATAATTTCAATTTCACATTCGTTCTTAAAGATTTTTTTTTACAAAAAGCTGTCATTTTGACATGCATACGTATTTACATGAGTGATCCCTTGCAGGAGTCGAACAGCAAACAGCCATTCAGCACCGTA